>JASANF010019714.1:0-74838 GCA_030248245.1 Trissonchulus sp. WLG1_4
GATAGCACAAAATAGCGCCTAAATAGCGCAAATAGCACCCTCAGGTGCTATAAGGGGGGGGGGAGGGGGGTTGTACCTGTCGTTGCGTGTATAGCGCAAATAGCGGGGGGGGGGGGGGGGGGCGTTTTTGAAGTGGAAACAATAGTAGCGCAAATATTAGGGGTGGGGGGGGTGCTTTTTGAGCATGGACATAATAGCGCAATAGGGCGTGGGGGGGGGGGGGGGGGGTAAAATCTCGTGCTCGTGCACGCTTACACGCGACATCTACCTTACTATACATATATGTACTATGGCACAAAAGAACACTGGAGGCAAATTTTTAAATCATGTGATTATGTCACGTGACTCCCAGAGCACCAAACGTGGGTGGATTTTCGACAAACGATATCTCTGCTTATACTTTACGTATAGTCACACTTTATATACCAAAATGTAGCTTATGTGATTCTCTAGTTGAACATTATTTTGTTTTTTAACATTTATGTCAGGTTTGGATAAAAAATGTCATTATGTGTTTTCGTAGTCGAACTCTGAGCAATAAAATTCATATTAAAAATTTTCTAAGCTTTATTTTAAAAAACTAAAAAATTGTTCAACTGCGCAGAGCCTAAGGCTATGATTGTGCAAAATTTTGTAGAAATATATCTTACTAGCATTTTATAATCAAATGCCGAATAATTGGTTTTGTATTCACACATCTTATATTTGAGTCTGCTGCTTCTGAAAATGGTTCCTTGTGCGATTTTTTTGCACAGAACGCAATAAAATTGTTTTAATTTTTCATTACGGCTAATAAAATCTACGTATCGTCTGTTTGCAAAACCTCAAAAAGCGTTGATGCACTGGCTTACTTGCTGAATTTGTGTAAAAGTTGAATAAAATCAGTAAATTGTCCAATTTTTTCCAAATTTTTTGCTATGGAGATATGCACGTCAAAACATCAGAAATAGTATTTTGGGCAACTTTCCTTCAAGAATGATAGGTCATTTTGGCTGTTTTCAAAAAATACGTCCCAAATCCTTGATTCCCGGAGCGCCCCCTTAAGGTGGCGCTCCTGAAATGTGGGTTTTGGCCACTATTTTAAAAACGCGCAAAAATAAACATGCCTCGTAAGAACAAAAGTTGATCAGGAGTGAATTTCCTTCAATTTGATATACATATCACATAAAAAATTTTTTGAACATTTTTGAGCAAATTTTGTCAAGAAAAATAGATTTTCACAGAAATGCCTTCACAAGCCAGTGCATTTACACGTATGTAATGAATTTGAAAGGCTGAAAAACACTAACAATTGTGTTTTACTGAAACGTAATTAAAAATTTTTGGTGTTTTATTGAGTGTGGCATAATTTTTTTGTGAGCTAACGCAATACTTTCTGCATGAGACAGAAATATAGTGCGTGTGAATACAAACGCAAATTTTCGGCTTGCGATTTTAAAAAATTGGCACATCGAAAAAAGTTAAAATTTGGCACATAAATGCACCTTCTCATCTTCAAGCGGTCGCAAAATTTGATTTTTGGCAAATCGGTAGTATCTAAAAAATTTAGCCAAATTTATGTTTTTCAAAAATCGCGATTTTAGTGTTTATCGATATATCAATCATATTCATCAAAAATGACTTTGCGACCGCTCAATCACGTTGAGGCTAGCAAAATGAGCTATTGATTGTGCAACAGCTACTTACTTGCGAAGAGAAATCGCAAGCCGAAACTCCACTCACGTTTGGTCTACAGTGAATGCTAATTTGTATCAATCAACTTCATTTTTTGTATTTAGGCATACTTTTACACCAGCTTGCCATTGTGTATTTAAAATTGGCCCCAAACTGCCGTTTTTTGAAAATTCACATTTCAGGAGCGCCACCTTAAGGTGGCGCTTCGAGAATCTGTTTTTTGGCGAATTATTGTTCTTGGAGCAAAATCGACCTATGGTTCTTGAAGAAAAGTTGTTCAGCAGGTGTTCAGGAGTCGATTGACGTGTATAACTAAAAATGGAAAATTTTGAAAAAAATCCAAAATCTGACATTTGCGTTTTTGTGAACATTTTTTTAATACGACCAAACTAAAAAAACCGTGCGCAGAAAATCGAGATAAAACTAAATTACTTCCCTTTTTAAAAAAGGGACAAACATAGTTGAAGCAAGCGTCTGTAAAATTAAGCCATTCAGCCAGAAAAATAAAAACATGCAACAAGCCAAACAACTTTTCAATAAAAAACGAAGGTTTTTTGCCAAAGGGCGCAGATTCCAAATCGCACGCTTTGAGTTGAGACATAAAATTTTGACACAATATACAAGAATAATCAAAGAAACTGCCTAAATTTTTTCAATAGATGGACTTTGAAGCGAGATACTTGTTGTTAAAGTTGCATGAAAAGTTAAAAATAAAGAATTTTTGCATCCCAAACGTTTGAAAACCTTTCAAACGAGCCATAAATTGTCCAAATTGATAGAGTTTGAATTGAGTTATGTGTGCCCTGTGAATACAGTTTTCGCAAGTCACGTGACAGACACAAAAAATGAATTGAGTTAAATCCTTTTGCGAAATTGCTCAATTTGATACCGCGCACCTGGCTAAATTCCAATATAACCGTAAAAGCAAGAATTTACAATTTTCGAAGTACGTGCAAATTCTTGGAGCGCCATCTTAAAAAACTGGCTCAGAGGAAAATGAAAAATTAGCACGTAAATGTACATCGTTGTCTTCGAGCGGTCGCATAATTGATTTTGAGCAAACCGATAGTATTCAAGAAATTTAGTTAAATTTACGTTTTTTGAAAATTGTGATTTTAGTGTTTTTCTATATATAAATCATATTTATCAAAAATGGCAAAACCGCTCGATCACATTATTTTAAGCAAAATGAAATATTGGTTGTGCAACAGCTAGCACTATTTATTTTACCTGTCGTAGCATGTATAGCGCAAATAGCGGGGGGTGGGGTCTAGAAGCAACATTATGAATGAAAGGGTTAAATATGTCAAGATTAACCCTTTCCTTCATGAATTTTTATAGTGCTAATTGTTGCTTAAAAGCAACATTGTGAATGAAAGGGTTAAACGCGTACAAAACTTTTAAGGGGGTAGTGTCGCGAAAGCAGTTTTGCTCATAGATTGTGAAAATAGAACTTTTTGCTTTATAATAGTACGTTCAATGAGAAGCTAGTTCAACGCTGTATGGTGTCAAATTACTACTGCCAGGCACCATACTACCAATATCGACAGATATCTTGGACCAATCGCCATTAGTAAGCCAGACATCACACAATAGTGATATAAAAGTTCAAAAAATTAAGCAAGATATCAGAATTGACCAGCTTGTGAAGTACACATAACGTGTGAACTCACACTTTTTTGCGACAAATAAGAAAAAAGAAAATTGATGGTTCGTTTTCCTTTTGATTTGAAAATAAGCGTCTAGATTTTTCACAATTTATCATTATTGCTGTTACTATTTTACAGTCTACGCACACTTTACATTTCAAACTAGTATTACTCCACAACCGCTACAACAATTTGCACTAAAATCTGTGTGCATACTGCATAAACTACAACAAATGCGCTATCAGTCTGTATAAACTAACTAAACAGAAAGATTGATAAATGCGACGAACAAGCAAAGTCCAATGCAAGATGGGCGTGGACATATCAAACGTATATTATCACTCCGTGAAATGAAAAACCTGCCGCGCTGCAAACAATCATAACAAACAGAATGACCGAAATTGTATGCATCTATTATCGCATCCACAGCTGTGAGATTTGGTTTTCTAAATGTCCGCTGTTTAGTCTACCGCTAAGCTTGAACGGTCCCTGTATATTGTGTGAAGCTGTGAGATAGTAGTGAGTAGGGAGTACTAAAATGTGAACAATGTGTGATACTTTGTAAACAATTTGAGATAAAAAATGCAAGTCTGATTACTATTCTTTAGTCGAATATATTTCGCAAAGTCTACAAACAGCAAACCCAGATACGTATGTATGTACAGCAGACAATAAATGCAGTCAACCACACATACCAACACAGCAGCAGCACAGACACATTTGGTGCACACACTCACGTTCACATACCCCCGCACAATCACATGAGTCAAAAGGTACACAAACGCACACACAAAACCTTCCAAAATACACGTTATCAACCGACAGACTCATTCTAAAGAAGCCTGCTGCGCTGTGGCGCAGCAGGAAAAAATGGAATGTGAATGTTTTCAAAACGTCATTTTTCCGACTTTGCGAAATCATTGCAAACAATATGCTGCACCAATTTTGGTGAAACTTGGCAAAAATATTTGCCTTTAAATAGATTTTTAAAATGTAGAAAGAACAATTTCTAACATTTCACTGAACAAGCTTTACAGTCGCGCAAAATCGACTGCTTTTGCGACACTAACCCCTTAAACGATTATACATGTAAGCGTTTAAACTTTTGAACGTTTAAACGTCTAACCGCGTTTAAACGTTTAAACGCGGTTAAACGTTTAAACGTACTAAACGTTAAACGATTCGAAAAAGGCGTTTTTTGAACCCGTAATCGGTTAAACGGTTCCAAACCGTTTAAACCTTTAAACGCGTTTAAACGGTTCAAACCGTTTAAACGTGCCCATACCTATCGGACATCGGTTTATGGAAACTTCAATCATCTAAACCATCAAATATCTGACTAAAATCCTACTAAATCTTAATATAGTAGAGAAGCTAAATGTGAACCAGCCCTAATATGCACCATTAGCGTGTTCAAATGCATGTAACTCTCACTGCGATGCAAGTCTCGACTAAAAAATTATACCAAACGACAGAGGAGTTTGGCCACTATAATTGACAAAAATTTCTTTTGAAATCATGCAAGAAAGAATGTACACTTGTACACGAAAGTTTTCAAACTGAAAAAACGGTGTTGTCCAAGCGGACAGGACCCATGACCAGCTTTTAGAAAATCTTGATTAATTCCAACATTTCAGCGTAAAAGTAGTAAATTTTTGGCAATCATAGACTCAGAATTTTTCGCTAATTTCGAATATGCTAATTCTGTAACTTGCAGCTGCACTCAAAACGTATGAGAAGCTGTTTTAGTAAAGCACCTAATGTCTGACTTTGGCCCTAATGTGCACCACCCTTGATCCTAATGTACACCAGGTGCCTAATATTGCACCAAAATAGCAGTCCTCGGTACATAACTATGCAGAATCATTTTCAATTGGGTTTTTTGTGAACTTAGTTTATATAACGGAGCAACTTCATTATGAACAACAAGACAAAATTCGTTTTCTTTGTGAGAGTTTTACAGTCTCCAAAACTGGTGCACTTTTGGCCCGCATGCATTAATGGTGGTTGGTGCAGTTTAGGGCCCCGAAATGGACCACAAAACACATTGAGAAAATTTGAATTTGTACTGTTTTAACAGTGCTGCTGAGCAACATCCTTATGTCTGTGAAGACTGTTTGTGAGAAATTTTCCTGTTGTGCCACAGCACAACAGGTCTTTAATTTTGATTCTGGCGTTTCGTCAAGGCCTAACTCAAGTCAATCAATAATTGCTCAGTCGTTCACATTATTACAAAAATTTTACACAACCTGTACTCACCGTTTGGCCAAGGTAGTGATGTAGAACACCTAATCAAACTTAATAATTTGTCCCAATTTTTACACCATTCGTTACACAATTTTCACACCATTTACACAAAGTGTACACAACGTTTGGCCAAACTGGCCAAGCTGGCCAATCTCTTGTTTTGCTGATCTTTTGCGTCCCTTTTGTGTTATGGCTAACTTACAAATGGCAATTGGTCCAAGATATTTGTCAATATCGGTAGTCTTGGGTCAGGAAGTGATTATTTGGTACCATTCAGCTTTGTACTAGTTGCTATTAATCTGACTCAACTAACGAACGTTAAGCCACAAAATTTCGAAACAAATATATATCCTCGCACGTATACCATTAACCACCCTAACCCGAACATCACACAATACTACACTAACAAAACAACAGCATAACACACCTTACCCACCCAATCTAATACAATCGTAATAATATCCTACCAGGCCCACTATACAACAAAACACCCCGCCCACCCTATACAATGCAGAAAATAAACTGACGCGTCCGGGCCGTCACCGCATACACACACAAAACGTACACATAGACACATGCACACACACACACACTGAAAAACTAAAGCATACAATCCAGCCTGGACAGACATGCCCAGCTGGTGACCCGCACATCACACACAACCACAGACACGTACAACACAACACATCAGGTACGCGGAACCACATTACGTAATATGTGACTGCTAAGTAAATTCAAGTAAATTTTTTAGAATCGCATTTTCTAATATACAAAACTAAACATTATATAAATTTAATATAATTTAATAAAATAAGTCTAGATATTTTTTATAAACATTATTATCAATTATTGAAAAAAGTAGGTCATCATAATTCCAATCCTTGAAATTGCCAAATTAGTTTTTATACAGGGTTTTTCGAAAACTTGATTGCAATTGTAAATAAGTAATGTGGCTAAAGCTAGGCTATCTTTTTACAGCGTACAAAAATCATTATACACCGTCACACTGTCTTTGGTGGCAGGAGAGGGCGGCCCGGTTGCTCCACGTCACGCCGCACTTGGGACAGGGGTAGCTGCTGCCGCGGTCGCAGTTGTTCTTGGACAGGTGGCGCTTGAGGTGGCCGGGGTAGTTGTACTGTTGGTGGCAATTGGGGCAGCCGTACTGTCGCCCGGGGCCGTGGCGGGCATCGATGTGGATCGTCAGGTTATAGTGGCTTGTGTAGCACGAGGGGCAGCGGAGCAACTTCATTATGAACAACAAGACAAAATTCGTTTTCTTTGTGAGTTTTACAGTCTCCAAAACTGGTGCACTTTTGGCCCCCATGCATTAATGGTGGTTGGTGCAGTTTAGGGCCCCAAAATGGACCACAAAACACATTGAGAAAATTTGAATTTGTACTGTTTTAACAGTGCTGCTGAGCAACATCCTTATGTCTGTGAAGACTGTTTGTGAGAAATTTTCCTGTTGTGCCACAGCACAACAGGTCTTTAATTTTGATTCTGGCGTTATAACACTAAACTGTACAAGATTTGCGTCTGTCTGCGTGTTAAACGTCAGCTCATATGTGTATTTGCGTGTGTCACCTAGATTTTCAGTGTATTCGTTGCTTAATCCTATTCAGCTACAGCTTCCCTGAAGTGAGTCGACTGTTCTGCTATAAGACCGAAATGCGGGTCGAAAATTTTCAAAAAGGAGCTGCCGGAGTGGCTTCGAACCACCAATCTTCCGATTACGGATCGGATGCCCTACCAACTGAGCTAACCGGCCACATAAAAACAAGTGATGTGAAGCAGTATCAAGTAAAATGCAAAACAGAGCTACTCAACTGTCAGTCTGAACTGAACATTAAAACGGCAATTAGAGATTCAATATAAATTGAAATAAAATTAAATTCAAACGAGAACCTCATATACCGTGGGTGGTTACCAACATATTTAATGTTTCTGTGTCTCTTGGAAAAGTGCTGGTGATTAGTTAGCGTGACCAGTCATTAACGGTACACCTCGGGAACGTCTGACATAAAACTTTAAGTAAAAATTTCGACGTTTTTGTATGAGTGTAATTTAGGTCTTTGTACGTTTAAGTACATTTTGAACTGATACTTTAATTGGCGGAATTTTGTATTTCGTGCAAAATGTAGTCACTCGATTGTCATTCAATACACTATGCACTTATCACTCAGTAAAAGATCTCGTTCGTACATATTTTGATGTAAGATAAAAATACTTCAAGTTTTGGTTGCATAAACAACTTTATTGTAAGATAAAAACGCTTTGAATCTTTTGCATACACATGTTGCTGAAAAACAGTACTTCAATATTTTGCATACACATTTTGCAGTAACAATTGTTTGCTGCACAACAGGTTTTAGCTGACCTACTGGTCAGTTTACTTGAAAGTAATTCTTAGTACTTGCTGAAGGTTTTGCCGCAGATTGGGCTTGTTATATCAACTTCCAAGTAAATGCCGAATTTAGGCTTGTATGGTGTCATTCTTGCGCCTTTTTTGTACATACATTTTCTCATCATACACTGAACTGATTTGAATAAAATTTTGTACACTTGCAGTTTACACCTTTTGCTACAATATATATGGTTCAAAAACTTTAGTACGTTAGTCAATGCCTTGAAAAGCGGACTGGTGCAGTCGGGCATGGCCGGTTCACTTTTGGCCCTGCTTCCAAATGTGCACCAAATCCAAATTTTCCGTTTTAGATGGCCCAAAACTTTTTTAAAATAAGTAAAAATAAAGCTACTTTTGACGCTTTTTACGTTTGAAAAAAATGTCACCCCATTACATTACCTAAGTGAGAGATCTGTAAATTAAAATTATTTTCTAATATAGTAAGCAGACTTCATTCCTGTTCAAGTCAGCATAGTTTTAGTTACTATAAGTTTTTTATCAACTGATTTTTTAATATACAGTTCTCTCGACTTGACTGTTTTGCATCGACCGTGAATGCTAATATTTTCTCTGTTGACTCCTTTATCTGCGGCGTGTGTGGCACCTCCAGAACGGAATGAATGGAGTCTAAAGTTTTCGAGTGGAATATCAGCTTTCTTGGCCCACATACGAACTGGCTGAAGCATGGTTGAATAGCTGACATGGCCGCAGGAACTTGTCAACTTGCAGTTTGGCTTGCTTGAGTTTGTGTGGCCTAAAAGTTTAGGGAATATAAACGAAAACGTGCCACGGGTGTGTTTATCTAGTATATTCAGATATAATTGGGTTATACGGACAGGGCACAAAGGGCCATTGTTACCAGCTATCATTATGGTTTCACCTTTACCTTCTTAATCGGTCTTGCTTGATCTAATGGTACATTTGATGGTATTGTCAGAAATATTAACATCGGAACGATGTAAATTCAAAGCTTCGGCGGAACGGAGAAAACCTTAAAATAAGAGTAGGCAAAAACAGGCAGCGCGTAGACTATAAAAAGATTGCGTACTGTACAATATTTTGTTTAAAATTGATTTAAAGTCATTAATTTTTAATGGTTGCCTTTTACTAGGTTTTAATGTTCGGGCAACGCGTTTCGCACCTTAAATGGCGAGTTTGAATAAGGGGTGCTGAAAATTGCATGTACATCCTTTCAGGACTGTAACATACTTTATAGCGGAATATGCTTGGTTTACGACGGAGTAACTTAGCCCTCTTTTTACTAAACTGGCTGAATAAAGTGCCACTAAGACTGGTTTTACTGGATCCATGTGCCGAATTTCCATCTTTTGACACCATTGGGTAAATCGATCATACGCAGTACTATAGTGATTCAACGTATTAGGTGCCCTGCTGTTATTGATAATGTACGCTAGCCAGTCACGAGTATCCGTTAGTCGGAGTAATATATTACTGTTGTAATTATAACAGCTGGCAATTTCGCTATTTAGTCCTGAAATATACAACTTAACTTGTAACCTTCAAGAGATGTGGAGGGAGGTTACAATGTGCTTTTGTATGTTTTTTTACGTGTACGCAAACGGAATTACAACTAAAAAGACCAGGGCTTAAAGACACAGCTGGCTTGTACTGTGACAGAGCATGAAGTGATTATAATGCGAAGTCGTAACTGAGAATGCTAAAATCCTATGTGTCGACCTCTGATTGGCTATATTTCAGCCAATCAGAAATCGCCAAGCATTGGCTATATTTTAGCCAATCAGCGATCGCCAAGCATTAGCTACAACATCCGAGTAGTTAGTTATGTATTACACTAAATTCTATTGAATAAAAATTTAATTTATTTTCTAATCTTCGAAACAAAAATAATTACAGTTTAATTCAGTTTTATTGACACCGCGTAACCATGTAGCACATGTAAGTAGACACATGAAGACTTTAAAGAAGGAATAGTTGCAATTATCTGTAATGGTGCAAAATAAAATATTTTATTCAAAATCAATAAGGCAGGCAATAACGGGAGTTGGAAAATTTTCTGTGAATATCGTATTCGATTGGCTTCCTTTAACAAACACACAATTATTTGCAGGGAATTCGATTGACTTGGTTTTGGGGAGTTTTAGTGCTTGTGTAAGTATAGGTCAATACGGGGCTGGTCGCCATTTCGGTGCAATTAGGATAGCTTTAGCTGTAGACCACTGTAGATGTGTGAGAGATTTCAAAATTAGGCGGGGTGGCGGTACAAGCCAAGAAAAAGTTCCTTTCCAGGAAACAGAAAACGCGTCTACTCTAGATGAGCCTGGAATCCAGAACCTAGAGTTAAAACATTGCAATTTTGTATTTCGGTCATCAGCAAAACGGTCTACTTCAGGTGTGCCCCATCAGTTAGTAACCAATAATGACCAAACTGCATCGTGCACTGTCCAGTCATTGTAGTCTATAATTCTACTCCACCCATCAGCTAAACCATTTTTGGTACGTGGGATCCATTTAGCTTCTAGTTTTATATTATTTTTAACTGAAATTAAAAATATTTCCATAACCTTTGCTTGTAATTCAACTTTGTTACTACCGTGACTAATTATATGACAAACAGCTTGATTTAATTATATGACAAACAGCTTGATTATCTGAGTACATTTTAACAGTTTTCCCTTTAGCAGTTTGACTAAACGACGCCAGAGCAAACCTCGCTGCTTCAAGCTCTCTAAAGGTTGAGCTTTTGCATTTTTCAGAAACAGCTAAGTTTTTCTGAGTGAAATATTTTTCATCGTTTAGCTCACAGTAAGCTCCTACTCCTGTGCCACTAGCATCGCAGTATATACTGAGGTTAGGAGCTCCCGCTTGATGCATTAAAAATTGACGCGGAAGATTAGATAAATTGTTTTTCCAAAAGGTTAGTTCGTTGACATAGCGTCCTTTACTATCAAGACTATGGTCCCAGACACAGTACAAATTAATTTTTGTATAGCAATAGCGTGTTAGTATACGGGTAATAGGACCCAGAGCTAACCCAAGCGAAATGATAGAACCAGTAGCTCTAGCTAGGTCTCGGACAGAAGCGTTCTTTTTTAAAGCTTGTTTGACTCTAGACTGAGTAGATTTCAAACAAGCTGACGGTATTTCAAATTTGAAACTTTTTAAATCGATCTGCAAGCCTAGCCATTTTAATTTCTGCACTGGTTCCCATTCGCTTTTCTCATTGTCAGAGAAACCACTATTCGTTAAGTCGTTACGAACGATGCTTGACCATAATAACGCAGTTTGATAGTTAGGTGCAGGCACAATACCATCATCGATATATCTATATATACAGTGATAGGAATTCCTTTATTTCGTCAGTGAGCTACTAAAGGGCGAACCACTTTTGTGAATACGTAAAGTCCTAAAGATAAACCAAACGGCAAAACACGATATCGGAAAAACATAGTTTTTCCATTAACCGGCCATGCGAGGCCCAAAAAATCACACTGCTCGGCGCAGATTTCGACGTGATAGTATCCTTTTTTAATATCAAAAGAAAAAAGATATCTGTTTTTGGTACAGTAATTAATTGCAACTTTGAAATCTTCTAACTTTATTTTTCGTTCTTCTATAAAACTATTGACATAGCGTAGGTCACAGATCAAACGTTTTTTACCGCTACTTTGCACATTTACAGATAAAGGATTAATGACTGCGGGCCGTGTACTACAAGCGTCTATGTAACCATCACGTAACATTTCTTTAATACTACTGAGCACGAATTCACTTTCCTTCATGGCGGATCTATTATTTTTGAATTTTTTGGGGCTAGACAGCTTAGTAAACGGTATCCGAAACCCATGTCTAATAGTATCAAGAACTAGATCAGAGGCATTTATTCCAGTCCAGAAAGAAATATTTTTACGTAAGTTACCTCTGACCGAAGTGGTCGAAATTGTGCATGCACTAGGCTTTGTTATACAAACAGACTTATTTAACTCACTGTCAGCGGTATCTTTTTGCAATTTAAGCCTCTTTTGAGGCTTCTTTGGCAATGGGCATGGCTCCACGGGAGGGACAGTTTGATGCCCAGTGGCCTTCACCATAGCAGATGTAGCAAACATCGACCGCTTTGGGAACAGAGGGACGCCCCCGGAAGCCACCTTTGAACGAAAACTGGGCTGGAAATTGGTGGAAGCGGGGGCTTGAACGAAAGGGCGGACGGGGATACGGCCACCCAGCGTTAGGTTTGTCGGTGGGGACGAATTGGGACTTGTTGGGTTTTAAGCTCAGCGACTTTCGTTTCTGTCTTTCAGCTTCTTGAACGGCCTGTTTTATTTTTTTTATTATCTTCTGGGTCATCGCCAATATCTGCCTCGTCTTCGTAAGCGGAGACCACATGCCATTCGTGTTTGTCAGCAATCTTTATAATCTTTAGGCGGCATGCACTTTTGCTCTGGATTGATTTGAGGCAATCTTCAATTTTCGATGGATTGGGCTCGTCGTTGGCCAACTCCCGGATGGCTGCTTCGGCAAGGCTGTTGACTTCCGAATTATATTGATACATTTTCGATAGACCTGGTTTTTGAAACTGCGGGATAGGTGTAGAAGCTTTTGAGGGAACACTTTCTTTTGCTTCTAACCGGCGGATAGTAGCATGGAGAAGCTCCTGTATGTCGGAGAGGTTAGGAGTTGTAGAACCGCGTTCTCCACTGGGACCTGCACCCGATTCAGAACCACCGGCCAGTGAGGGATCGTGCATGAGGGATCGTGCATGATGGGTTGGTCTTGTCCTTCGTCGCTCATTGTTAGGCGAGCTAAGACAACAACTAGGGGTATAAACTAAAAAGACCAGAGCTTGAAGACACAGCTGACTTATACTGTGGCAGAGCATGAAGTGATTATAATGCGAAGTCGTAACTGAGAATGCTAAAATCCTATGTGTCGACCTCTGATTGGCTATATTTTAGCCAATCAGTAATCGCCAAGCATTGGCTATATTTTAGCCAATCAGCGATTGCCACGCATTAGCTACAACATCCGAGTAGTTAGTTATGTATTATACTAAATTCTATTGAATTAAACTTAATTTGAATACGATGTCATGATCACTCAAACTTATGGTCTGGCAAACGAAGATCACAAAGATTTACAAGGGCGGCTGGCGAAAATTGCTATGTTCACAAAGACCTTAAGAAAATGTGAGTTGTCATTAGTTTTGGGAAGTTTGAAATTTTTAGTTTTGGGAAGTTTGAAATTCTACTTTTATGCTAGTTCTTGACGGCCGAGAAACTTTTAGAACATGTTGTACATTAAGAAGCCAAAACTAAATCGTGTATTACCTGTGTAGGCAAGTTGTTTTGTATTTAAGAAAACTAAACTGTTTTGTTTTAGTTATTCATACTTTGACTAGCCTGCAGTGAAAATAGACTGAAGAAATTTAAAAAAAATTGTTGGTATCTTCCGAAACAGCGACGGAAATGAAAAAGAACTAATGGAAAAAGTTATTCAATGTTGGCTTAGCTTGCATAAAACTTTCAAAAAGAATATCCTTTGAAGGGAACTGCTAAAAGATTGCTAAACTCAGGTGTTGGTGTTGAACAAGAAAAACAAAAAAAAGCTAATTTTGGTGGCGGGACTGTGTCACTCAAGTTTCTATGGTCACAGCTGTATGCAATGAAAAAAAGGAAAAAATTTATTAAAAAAGACGACTGACTATTAGCCTTTGCAGTATTTATGTATATTATAAAATTGTTACACTAGCATTTCTAATGTAAATATAAACACTGCGTGTTGTCGATTTTTGTTCGTCTAGAAAAGGAACTATTGTTTTGAAACAAACGTTGGGATACGTTGAACAGCGCATAAGATGATTAACATGTAAAGTCAGCTTGGGGACTTCCTGCTGATTATTACGCAGTGTATGTCAGATCGTAGTGTAAACGCGTAATTTAACACGTTAACATACGAGACGCACTGGACTTGGTAATTAAATGTATTATACTATCCTTATTTTCATGAAAAACATAATAACGATCATCCCTTCGGAACGGCAAATGGTAGAAACTTGCTTTTTGCACCACTAGATGCGCAATAAAAATTTGCCATTGCACGGTTTCTTATTTTTTTAAAAAGCAAAAATAAAGCTAGGGGAGAATCGGCAAAATAGGATCTACGGTAAAATAGGATCAGCCTTATTTTTTTCCGCATGCCCGTCCTTTTAGCAGGCTTTAGTCACGTGTAACGAAGTCTATGCTTTTATTGGCCACTGCAAATGTCACGTGGCAAATTTTAGATCTCACGGTTTCTTATTGGCCATGTTTGCGGCCAATTAGTGATTTTTGTTAGCTTTTTCGCTTTTCAAGTTCAAAATGCAGCCCTTAAAGCTAACTATTTTCGAACGGCCCGCAACATTCTGAACACTTGCGTATATTTAAATGATATTTTTCAATACAGCTGATCATTTTTTTATGTAGATTTAGCTAAAACTGTCAACTTTCAGCAAATGCCAAGTTATTTTTGATGAGACACCAATTTTTACACGAATCGGCAAAACAGGATCAGTTTTCCAAAACGGGTGCGAAAATAGGATCAGTGGCGGGTAAACAGGATCTACAGTAGTTTGTGATTCTAAAACCACTAATTGGAAGTTGATTTGAAGCAAGAACGTCTTTATAAACGATTAGCAGCCCAACTTTGGGTTAATATTTTTTATAAGCAAAGCTTATACTAGTCGTTTAGCTATTATGTAGAGGATGTTTTCAATAATTTATAGCATTTAAAGCAGGTATATTTAATATTATTTTTTGTTTATCATTGACTTTAAATTACTATATCATGCCGATTAAATTGTAAAATAATACCTTCAACAGTTTCATAGCAACCCAATAGTGTAATTACATAATAGGGCATTGTAATGGCGGCACTAAGCGAAAAAGTCAACCCAATTTGACATATGTAAGTGTAAGTGAAACTTAGTCCATTAGCTTTTTTCATTTTTTTTCAAAAACGATGCTAACTTTTTTACCTTACAACTTAAATTCCACCCGTTAAATGACCAGAATTTCTTTGCCCAGGCGGCATCCTGACTCCGACACCTTGAATATGTATGGCCATTCATCGAGCTTTGCGCTACCTGGTACGTCGTAGAGAGACCGTAATTCCACCATTTATTTAACAGTAAATTTAATGGCAAACAAATGACAAAGGGTTTTTGGACGTACGGCTTTTGAACTATAAGCGCTTAAAGTTGTACGCCTGAGAATATTTTGCGTACTGTATTACGTATGCCTTCCTCTAGGCTATTAATACGACAACCGCTAGCTGGCCACAGCCTAATAATTAGTTGTAATCTCATGCACTGAGCAATGTTGACCCTTTAGAAAATAATAATTTTTTTGTTCAAAAAATTCACATTAACGCATTACTTGGTTAAGCATAGTTTTTGTTGTGCGGTAGTAGGGTTAAAATTGTGCCACTAAATACAAATAAACAAGTCATGTCGAGATTTCGCTAAATTAAACGTTTATAGCATTAAACTCTTATAGCCCTGATTGTGTATTTAATAGGCGATGTGTCAAATGTCCTCCAACTGGGGCAATACAGACGCGTAAGAAGTAAAAAATAATATGATAACAACAAAATTTGTAAATTTTAAAATTTTCAATCGTAAAATTGAGCTAATGCCAAAGCCTATCTAAAGCTGAAATAAAGCTGGTGTCCCTTAATCTTTGTGAAGGCAAAGCTAAAATTTAATATTGTATACTGTATCCTGCATTGAAAGTGTACCCTCTACCGGTGCCGGACCTCCAATGCAAACTTTAAAATAATCTCTGCCTATCCCTTATATTTTATATTCTATTAAAATATTTTTTCAAACAAAACTACCATGATTTTTAATTATACGTCAAGCTGGAATCACAAACTAAAATTTTAAGGCATTTTCCTGACTTTTTAATTGCTAATGAATTTGCTAAAAAACAGGGTAAAGTCCAAGGAATTGAAATCGCTACATTTAGTGATGATTTTACTGTTCCATTAATTCAAGTCTCACTAGTTTGAGTTCCGAGGGAATAAAGTTTATATACATAATTATTTGTCACATTTGTACTTTGTAGTTACCTATATTGAAATGTCGGTCACTGTCCGCGGTTACTATTTCTGAATGTGCACTAGCTGCAAGTGCTGAGAAACAATGGCGACTTTTTGTGTGTACGTACGCCCTACGAGTTTCAGTCGCAGGGTCACGGTCGTTCGCATAACCCCTTCATTGTGACGGGCCCACCTGCCCTTGTTCAAGTTTAATATTGTTCAGGACAAAACGAGTAAAACTGCATGTTTAAAGTTGAAACTCTATGCTGATCCCATTTACCCCCTTTTATCCTATTTAAACACCCCGCTGATCCTGATTAGACATCCTTCTAGTTTCAATTTACATGAGACACAGATTTGATCCTGTTTTGCCGCTCCTCCCCTACTTTTGACGTTTTTTACGTTTCGAAAAAATCTCACCCCTCTCCAGTACCTAAGAGTGAGATTTGAAATTAATAGTTGGATACTATGTCATGATTTGGGAAACATTATGGAAAAGCAAGCCGTAGTCAAACTATTCGAATTTGAGCCAGAAGTCTGCTAATTTGCTCATGATTAAATCAACTATTCCTTCACACAGTGAAGCATCTATTCTTCCTTAAACTGGCTTAGAGACCAAACCAGAACAACCAAAAACAGGAAATGTCCATGTCTATTCCAACCATGACAAAGTTCAGCAATCTGACCACGGCTTGCATACGCGAAGTAGCATCGGGCTGAGAAGAATCTACTACACAAACAGAAAAAAACATTTAACCACAACAGTAGTAACAGATAAAGCTGTAAGTAACGGTAAACAAGACTCTGAGTACTGTATTTGTCGTTAATGTATTTAAATTGAAAACAATAATCCTGTTTCCTGTGTGGTGTCTGGCCTCAATTACAAGTTAATCACAAAGGTTAACAAGTAAAAATTTGAAACTAATATCTTTGCTAGTGCGTTAACAATCATTCATATTATGCAATATGTAAACCGTGGCCTGATTCGGATTTTCAACCCTTTGATGCGCACTGTGAACCTCAGGTATCCCACGTGGTGGATGCCCAGTCTGGGGCTATAAAGCTTGGCCAGCTTATTCTAGTCAACTGATCTTCTAACTTTTTTTTCCGAAATAGCAAATGTTTTCATTTAGTCGCCCAATTGTAGTCCGGCTGCCACACAACAAAACCTATGCTTGATTAAGCAGTGTGAAAATTTTATTTTTTTTCATCGCAAAAGTAGGGTTTTCTTTATAGCCTCATTATGATATGTGATCGCAACTCTGGCAGTCAACTTTTTGTGCATCAAATACATCAGATATTGTAGTCTATTTTGGCAGTCAATTATGATAGGCGCACGGTTGCTGTGTAAATACTCTAGGGTGAGGTATTATGCCTGAGCGGTGGCGCAAACTTTCACAAAATCTCAACTTTGAGCGCTTATAACTAAAAAACGGTGGGTCCTGCTCCTGTACCCTTATTCAACGCATGATGTTTTGTTCACCATTAATTTCTCTATCGAATGGTGGTTTTGCGAGCTGTCTACGACGCACGTAGCTCGAGCAGTCGAGCAATGGCGAAAAAACTAGAAGGTGTCAAAGTCTGGCTGCCTAGAGAAAGAACCTCTGGGCGTCAAAGGTTTATAAATTAGACGCACTAGACTTGTTAATATACTTATACTATCCTATTCATAATGATAATAAACCCCTCAACTGCACATTGAAGTATCAATTAGAACTATGTGTGGCATTATGACGTTTAGCTTTCGAATCTCAGGCAGTCGCTTGGTTCCAAAGTTATACACAGCGTAAAATGGAGTTATTTGTCTGTTGCTAAGAACAACGTTTTTAAACGTTATTACTGAAAACGCGGTACTTGGCATCTGTTTCATTAAAATGTCTAAAAGAAGCGTTAATGCTTCATACTACACTGCTATGCTGTGAATTTGAGTTTAAAAGGGCGTAAAATGGAGTTATTTTTTCCTTCGCAGAATCCTCCGCGACAGGCCATTTGTAGTTAGTTATTTTTGGAGGTTAACCACAAAAATGGCCACAACTTTTGCTATGAACATCGTAGAAAGATAAAAATTATGTCATTGGAAAGACCGTTTTCAGCCCTTTCAAATGACATATCACGTAATGGCGCAACTTCCTGAAAATAAATCCAAATTTCACTTTCTAAACTTTGACGTACGTTAACCCTTTGGCTCGCATTGGGAACCTCAGGTACCACACATGGTGGATGCCGTAAAAGAGGCTATAAATCTTGGCTAGCTTACGACGCTCTCTACGACGCACGTAGCTCGAGCAATGGCCATAAAACTGGAAGGTGTCAAAGTTTGGCTGCCTAGATAGAGAACCTCTGGTCGTCAAAGGGTTAACCAGTGTATCGTGAATTGCCGATTTGGCAGAAATTTCGGTACAGTTCAACTTTTTTAGTAAATTCTGCTTCAAATTGCTTATTTTTGAGCTTTTGGACCCACAACTTTATTTATCAGTTTTTCCTATAACCCTTTGGCTCGCATTGGGAACCTCAGGTACCACACATGGTGGATGCCGTAAAAGAGGCTATAAATCTTGGCTAGCTTATTCTAGTCAACTGATCTTCGACTTGTTTTTTCAGAAATCGCAGATCTTTGCATTTATGGGCCCAATTTTAGTCCTGCTGCCACACAACAAAACCTATGCTTGATTAAGCACTGTGAAAATTTGACTTTTTTTCATCGCAAAAGTAGTATTTTCTTTCCAGCCTCATTTTGATATTTGATCGCAACTCTGGCAGTCTGCTTTTTGTGCATCAGATAGAGCGGGAATTGTAGTTTATTTTTAGCTGTCAACTATGATAGGCGCACGGTTGCTGTGTTAATACTCTAGGGTGAGGTACATATTATGCCTGAGCGATGGCGCAAAATTTGCACAAACTTTCATCTTTGAGCGCTTATAACACAAAAACGGTGCGTCCTAGACCCTTAGTCGACTGATTATGTTTTGTTCACCATTAAATTGTCTATCGAATGGTGGTTTCGCCAGCTCTCTACGACGCACGTAGCTCGAGCAATGGCCATAAAACTGGAAGGTGTCAAAGTTTGGCTGCCTAGATAGAGAACCTCTGGTCGTCAAAGGGTTAACCAGTGTATCGTGAATTGCCGATTTGGCAGAAATTTCGGTACAGTTCAACTTTTTTAGTAAATTCTGCTTCAAATTGCTTATTTTTGAGCTTTTGGACCCACAACTTTATTTATCAGTTTTTCCTATAACCCTTTGGCTCGCATTGGGAACCTCAGGTACCACACATGGTGGATGCCGTAAAAGAGGCTATAAATCTTGGCTAGCTTATTCTAGTCAACTGATCTTCGACTTGTTTTTTCAGAAATCGCAGATCTTTGCATTTATGGGCCCAATTTTAGTCCTGCTGCCACACAACAAAACCTATGCTTGATTAAGCACTGTGAAAATTTGACTTTTTTTCATCGCAAAAGTAGTATTTTCTTTCCAGCCTCATTTTGATATTTGATCGCAACTCTGGCAGTCTGCTTTTTGTGCATCAGATAGAGCGGGAATTGTAGTTTATTTTTAGCTGTCAACTATGATAGGCGCACGGTTGCTGTGTTAATACTCTAGGGTGAGGTACATATTATGCCTGAGCGATGGCGCAAAATTTGCACAAACTTTCATCTTTGAGCGCTTATAACACAAAAACGGTGCGTCCTAGACCCTTAGTCGACTGATTATGTTTTGTTCACCATTAAATTGTCTATCGAATGGTGGTTTCGCCAGCTCTCTACGACGCACGTAGCTCGAGCAATGGCCATAAAACTGGAAGGTGTCAAAGTTTGGCTGCCTAGATAGAGAACCTCTGGTCGTCAAAGGGTTAACCAGTGTATCGTGAATTGCCGATTTGGCAGAAATTTCGGTACAGTTCAACTTTTTTAGTAAATTCTGCTTCAAATTGCTTATTTTTGAGCTTTTGGACCCACAACTTTATTTATCAGTTTTTCCTATAACCCTTTGGCTCGCATTGGGAACCTCAGGTACCACACATGGTGGATGCCGTAAAAGAGGCTATAAATCTTGGCTAGCTTATTCTAGTCAACTGATCTTCGACTTGTTTTTTCAGAAATCGCAGATCTTTGCATTTATGGGCCCAATTTTAGTCCTGCTGCCACACAACAAAACCTATGCTTGATTAAGCACTGTGAAAATTTGACTTTTTTTCATCGCAAAAGTAGTATTTTCTTTCCAGCCTCATTTTGATATTTGATCGCAACTCTGGCAGTCTGCTTTTTGTGCATCAGATAGAGCGGGAATTGTAGTTTATTTTTAGCTGTCAACTATGATAGGCGCACGGTTGCTGTGTTAATACTCTAGGGTGAGGTACATATTATGCCTGAGCGATGGCGCAAAATTTGCACAAACTTTCATCTTTGAGCGCTTATAACACAAAAACGGTGCGTCCTAGACCCTTAGTCGACTGATTATGTTTTGTTCACCATTAAATTGTCTATCGAATGGTGGTTTCGCCAGCTCTCTACGACGCACGTAGCTCGAGCAATGGCCATAAAACTGGAAGGTGTCAAAGTTTGGCTGCCTAGATAGAGAACCTCTGGTCGTCAAAGGGTTAACCAGTGTATCGTGAATTGCCGATTTGGCAGAAATTTCGGTACAGTTCAACTTTTTTAGTAAATTCTGCTTCAAATTGCTTATTTTTGAGCTTTTGGACCCACAACTTTATTTATCAGTTTTTCCTATAACCCTTTGGCTCGCATTGGGAACCTCAGGTACCACACATGGTGGATGCCGTAAAAGAGGCTATAAATCTTGGCTAGCTTATTCTAGTCAACTGATCTTCGACTTGTTTTTTCAGAAATCGCAGATCTTTGCATTTATGGGCCCAATTTTAGTCCTGCTGCCACACAACAAAACCTATGCTTGATTAAGCACTGTGAAAATTTGACTTTTTTTCATCGCAAAAGTAGTATTTTCTTTCCAGCCTCATTTTGATATTTGATCGCAACTCTGGCAGTCTGCTTTTTGTGCATCAGATAGAGCGGGAATTGTAGTTTATTTTTAGCTGTCAACTATGATAGGCGCACGGTTGCTGTGTTAATACTCTAGGGTGAGGTACATATTATGCCTGAGCGATGGCGCAAAATTTGCACAAACTTTCATCTTTGAGCGCTTATAACACAAAAACGGTGCGTCCTAGACCCTTAGTCGACTGATTATGTTTTGTTCACCATTAAATTGTCTATCGAATGGTGGTTTCGCCAGCTCTCTACGACGCACGTAGCTCGAGCAATGGCCATAAAACTGGAAGGTGTCAAAGTTTGGCTGCCTAGATAGAGAACCTCTGGTCGTCAAAGGGTTAAACATTATGTCACAGGGTCATGTGACCCATCATTTGAAAGCTCTAACAATTTCCTCTCCAATGACGTTTAAATTATGATTGTACCACTAACGTGTAAAAAGTTATGGGCCCTGAAAAGTTTTCCTAAAAGGAGCTGACTGTACGTACAGATCACCCCATGGGTGATCAAATCCCAAAACAATTGAATTTAGGCAAAAATTTAAAATTTTTTTGCTAATTTTTCCAAAAAAGGAACATAAAATAGACTCAACTAAGATAAATACGACATGGTCGAACTATTCTAAACTAGACGCACTAGACTTGTAAACTTTTAAATTTTTAAATGAGATTGGAAAACGAAGAACCTGAAAATACAGGTTGGATGCCGATGTTTTCAGAAATTTCTTTTGCTGCGCCAGTTTCAGTTTAACTATAGCAGCCCCTACTTGTTGCGCGCTAACTTTTTGGCGCGAAAGTATAGCCAGATTTGTATTTTCAAAGCGTGGCGTCGCTTTAAAGCGCAGCTTTGCTTTGAAGCCAAGCTCGGTTTGAAAAAAAGCGATGCTGGGCTTCGCCGCTTCAAAACGATGCCAGCTTTGACTTCAATTCAAAGCGCGTCGAAGCCAAGCTTGGCTATGCGTTGAAGCGCTTCAAAGCAAAGCCGAGCTTTGGGAAGTATAGCTCCGGCTTAAGTCTTGCACAATGGACACAACTAGTAGGTATAATTCCGGCTCCAGCGAAGTATCTTTGTGGGCACTACGTGGATGTGGACAACCTTGCTTGTCTGTCTCTATGTCTGACAGAATGATTGGCGTGAACCAGTGCAAAAAACCAGCAATTACAGCCAAGATTCCGTGCACAAGATATGTAGTGCATTTATGCAGCGCACACAAACTATTTGAGTAGGGCCATTTCGGTTTGTTTGTGCACGCGACAGTGAAGTCAAATGTGTGCTCGGACAAATAAACTTGGCTACGGAATAAGATGAACCATGTATCGACTGGCTATAAGAAAGATAAAAATGTAATTACATTCAGGATGGACTGCACGACTTTAACTTCAGCTGCAGGACCGCAACACAATTTACGGTGGACTGCACTAAATCAGATTCACTAAGTCTGAGCTGGAGCTAATCCTCCAGTTAAATCGATTTAGTTAAATCTCAGCTACGCTCCAGTTTTCAACTAAAACTTGAGCGCCAACTGCGTTAATCTTCACTGGTGCAGCTGACTTTAAGATTTAAGAAATTTAAGCCTGAGCTAAATCGGTTTAAGCTAATCGTCAGTTAATCCGATTTGGTGCAGTCCACCGATAATTTTTTCAGTCAGTCTTGCTGCAGTATTGCACTGGTTTTGAACATACTTAGTCTACGCCGCGCCACATGTTACCGAAACGGTAAAATAAAACCAACAGTCCTCGTGCCGCAAATAACTGTACTCTCGTCACCAGAAGTGCTTGTTGTAAGGAACGTAGACGTCAAAACGACTTTATATAATACATACTAATACTTATCCAGCAAACTCCCATACTGTAACTATAATTAACAACTACATTATTAAAATGTATCAAAACTAAACTAAATAGAGGACTGTACACTGTAACTATCAAAACTAAACTGAAATTCCTGTTACTAAAACAACACTACCTGAATCTACTGGCTAAATGCAAGTAATAAACACGTAATCAAAAAATGGCTTTATTATTCATAAGTTACCATTAGTTTAAATAAATAAATGAACAAATACATCATGTGGTGTTCTACTCAGCTAACCTCTGACTTGCTGATACGCTAAAATGCGATAATCATTTTACAATCTTACAAATGAAAGAGTAAGAAAATTCCAGACCAGATGTGCTTGTCAATTTGTCATGTTCCTAACTAAAACTTTTCTGGTGAGAATCATTCAATTCATTCACGACTTTCCCTAGCACTTCAGCCTCCGTGCAAATCTCATTGGAGACTTCGGTTTCAGACTGGATCTGTTATCAAAAATAAATAAACGGCATTGAATCTGCTGCTATACATAGATATGTCACTGCAAATTTGTTACTGTGAAGCCTCCTACTGATTGAACAACACAGAAGTCTCTTCAAGTTTTGGTGGACTAATATAATATAGATAATGCTAATTGCTAACGTCTGACAAAAAATAAATGCGCCACGTATTTATTTTAGTGACATGACTTTTGCGACTACTTACTGGGTATATATACTATACTCTTGATGGTCAACATCTATTCTTTTCGTTACGAAATCACAAGTTTCGTTTTTTCAAGTGGTGCAACTAAATTTTGTCAGAATTTAGTTTTTTAGGGAGGTATCCCTTGAACTCAAGACGTAAAATGGCTATTTCGGCCGGAGCAACGTTCCGGCCGATTAGTTAGAATAGGGAAGAGTGGCATTCTCTTCCCTATTATGTACTCTTGGTGGTAATGTTTGAATTTAGACTAGCACATCTGCCGGTATACACCCAAAGAGCCAAGACACAACGGGTGGAATGCAAAAAGGCAGTCTAAGCTCAGTCTCGGTAAACGCATCTAAGGGCAACATTCCACCTATGTAATGCCTGTAGAAGTTTTCGTTGCGATGTTCTAATTTACTAAAATAAAATGTCTTAGACTGGTTTCAGCGTTAGACTGGCTTTATGCATCCGACCCAAAGCGAGCGCTACACAACCACATCACTCTAGGCAGATCCATGAATATTCCTCATTAGACAGAGGTTTTTTTAAAAACCACGTGTTCTGCGCAGCAAAAATTTTACTATTAGTTTAGAGATATCACCGTCTAGACTCTATTATATAGACAGAAAGTTTAGAGAGATATACATATGACTACAAAATAAGTTTAGGGAGGGGCTCGACCCTGCAATACCATGCAGTTTTATATAAACTGTTTGGGTAAAAGTGGTACTCGTGTTCTTCTAAAAATGCAAGACATGTTTTTTATGTGCTCCTTGGCTTTGCTAGAAAACAAATTGTGTATAACATTCCATCTTGTTAGTAGGCATGATAGATTCGAACTAAACTAGGTCCGAAGCCAGGCGCATAGAAAAGTAAATACGATATTGCAAGATGAAGATATTCCTCAACGAAAACATCACACAGAAAAATGAAAAGGATAATAACTCTGGCTTTGTAATTGTGCTCAGATTTAGGAAAATATTGTCTGGCTTCGGACCTATCAAACATTTTACGTAAGACTGGGATGGTCTGTAATAGCAAAGGCAATGCGTTCGGGAACACCAAGCTCCTGCAGGGTGGCCAAAGAAGCTGCCGCCAGGCCAGGGAAATGACGCACAAGGGCCTCAGCGGCACAGGTCAGCAAAGGCGGGGCCTGCAGCCAGGCTCGATAGACTTCATTGCAGCGATGCTCATTGTCTGCGCTCACCACGCCGCCGAACACGTACATGCAGCCCGCCTAAAACAAAAAAATATATTGCCAACCATTATTTTTTATTTCTAATTGAATCATAGTACTGGTAAAACTGAAAAGTTAGTTGTGTATTTTTGAATTGAGAAAGATTATGTACAGGGGGTAGCGGCACGCAGCTTGGTTAGATGTGAGGTCCACCATGTACGGGCCCCTTTGTTGGGTGTGCGGGTGCGTAGAGAACAACTTTGCTCATACGCTTTAGTTATGGCTTCCTGAACTGCGTAAGCCATATTTTTACAAGCCACTGGGCTTAATGGCTGCTGCTCAGGCAGGTTAGGCAACAGACTATGAAGAAGTTGCCAAAATTTCTTCCAGTCTGTTGCCCTAACGTCAAGTATATTGACCTAACGAAGCGTCTACACCCTGACTAGTTTCAACTTAATTAAGGGTATTCCTTCCCAGTTCAGCCATTAGCTATGGCTCATACGTTCAACCCCTGTCATGCCTACACACGGGGTTACCCCTTTCCTACTGCGGCATGAGCAATGGGCCGACATTTGGCCTAAGCTCTGGCTTGGAATCAGCCGCCGCGCTTAGTATAGTATAGTAGTATGTACAGGGGGACAAAAACCGACATCGGCTACGGGGGCTCGGTGCTAGTCTCTGTTCAGCGGCCTGGAGCGTCAGGGGTGCCACCTCTGACCTCAGAAGCGACTACACCGTCCGTGTCCGGAAGGTTGTCCGTAACATTTGTCCGTGTCCGTAAGCTGCATTAATTCATAGTTCTACGGACAATGCGTACGCACACAAAATAACTCCAACTCCAACATGTCCTACTCAATAGTATACGTAAGAGAACGAGCGTTTAAAAAAATCAATAAAATCGTTCTACACAGACTAAAAGCGAGCTACTCAGCTGAATTTACAACAAATTCCACAACATTTTACAATCACGGCGGAATTTTATGAGCACGCACGTACACGTGACTAGAAAGGCTATATTCAGCCCTTACGGACAACTACGAACCGGGCTTTAAACGGAAATCTTTGAACTTCAGGATAAATAGAAGTGCTTGGTTTTTGGACACCCTACTGTGGACCTAAGAACCGATGGCTCACTTTTGAGACGGCAGCGTGGTGAAAGAAGACGGGCCGTGGAATGTTGGGTTTGTGCTGGTGCCATTCTAGCGTTCGCAAATTCAAACGCCACCAATCTCGCAGCACGTCATATCCATTGAAACCACCAACCACAAACGCCCCTGAAATAATTGCCACAGTCAATAATTCTGACGACAGCACTGGAAACAAAGCTAAATCAAGGAAATACAACAATTCATACCCACAATCACACGTTAGATCGGCCGCACAAAAGCTCACACATTGCATGCCTTCGCAGAAGAAGTAGCAACTACACGAAGCGTTGATCACAAAATCGTTGTAGTAGATACCAAAAATACACAACACATTACATCTCTTTTTTTGGTATTATTGATTTACTTACTGTCAGTTGATATAATATAGCACTATATTGTTTACTATAAATTGAATTATTGATTTACTGACTGGCAGTTGATATGTGACACTATAAATTGCTTTTAATCTTAGAACAACTTCTAACTTACAGTGTCCTAAGCAGACGACAGCATGACAACGACGGGCAGCAGGGAATCCTGAAACAAGTGAGAAAACAGGATTGCTAGTAGCATCACTGCCAAATTCATTTCATGTGTGAGAGGTGGAGGAAGTTATGGAGTCACTCTTGAGTATACAGGGACAAGATCCACTAAATATGAGCAACAAAAGATAAAAAACATGTTTGGGAAATTTTGAAGAATGGATATATTCGCTATTTTTAGTCGATAATAAGAGGGGAATCCTCAAAAGTTTACAATAATAGCTGGACTGTTCCATTAACCGCACAATCCCATTCATAAGTATAACAAGGCTATTATCCTAATAACTAATAAAATAGGTATACCCGTTTCACATCCCTGCTTCATTGCTATAAGTTATTGCAAGAAAACGGATCGATCACAATAATGTGACATAATTTAACTATATCGCCAGGGAAAAGCATGAAAAGCATGAACCGGGATTTAGTTGACACACTTGAGTCACTTTTGGTCGCCCAAAAAAGTTTAAATAAAGCCAACCGCATGAATTTTTAGTCAAATCCTATCTTAAAAACTTTAAAACAGCACGAATATAAGCAATAATATATCCAATACAATAAGAACCATCAGGATCAGCTTATTACCTTTGTAAGGATCTGCAGTAGTAGTGACGTTGGACCAAGTACGTGTGGGGATATGAAAGCTAGGCAGTTGTTTGAGCGTAAAAACTGAATCAGAAGTGCCCCCACCGAGAACCAGCAGAGAATCTTCCCAAAGCACGACTTCGTGTCGGTAGCGGGCGGGGGGTCCCGGATCAGGAGGCGTCAGATTTTCCCACACTCCCTCTCCTTCATCTTCGTGGCCCAGAATCAATCTGTGCACATCAGTGTGATAGGTAAAGCCAGTGGTACCGCCTACAACGTAAATTTCGTCCCCCGATGGGCCTCCTTCTTTAATGGCCATTGCCTAAAAATTGAATTGTTTCCAAATATACAGCATGAGATGTAAATGTAATCCGACTCAGGTGTATAATATAATTGCCAGACCAGTGCCAGCTTTCAGATCAAATGCCAGTGCCAGCTTTTAGACCGGTGCCAAGTTTTAGATGGATAGTAGCTGACTAGAATCATACATGTACACGGGGTCTCGGTCTGGGGCGAAGGCTTGTCCCGGACTTTTCGATATTTTAGGGGGGCGGGGGGGGGGTTGTCCCGATGTTTAGGGGGCTTGAACTGACGAAAACGCAAAAAGTTTCTATTTTTGCCAAAAAATGATAATATTTTGGCAAAATTTGGATATTTTTTAGCGATTTTTTCGATTATTTGCTCATTTTTGACTCATTTTACAGCGATTTGGGGCATTTTTGTAGTTTTCGGGCAGATTTTTTTCAGTACCAAGTAGGGGGGGGCTTGTACTGTTGGATCAAATCTGAGGGGGGCTTGTCCCGACATTTCAAATCTGGGGGGGGGGGCTTGCCCCCCCATGTACATCTGTGACTAGAATGCACTTGAACCAGGGTGTCCCAAACTTCACCCTTTGCTTTTCTGTGTGCTTTTATGAAAAAGTGTGCTTCTTTGGAATCTGGGCGCTTTTAAAAAATATGTATAGTTGCAAAGCTTAATCATTTTCAAGCACTAAAATATTGCTACAACAGGATAATATTGTTGCAGAATAGCTACCAAAGTTTTGTTATTAGTTAAAAGCAACAACCAACTCTGATTTACAAGTTTTTTCTTTATTTATTGGCGCAGCCAAGTAGCTAACCGTTTTGTGTTTGTGACTTTGAACTTTGTAGTTAGCTCCAGGTGCTTAGAGCAGAACATACGAATCTAGCAAAATAGTTTTTAGAAAGCTTTGCCTAAAGTTCTGGCTGGGTGCTCATTTGATCAACAAACGGTTGCACCAAGATTTCATTGTCGGCGGCACACATGTACAGCGGGTGGAAGTCTGGGACGGGGGTTGTCGCAATTTCTCAAACATTTGAGAGGGGCCCCCACCACTGTGTGATAATATTATGTAATACCCAAAATAGTAAATACCCTCAACATAAAGTCCACTCACATGACCGTATTGTTTTTGTGGGGAGTTGCCGCGGCACTTGAGCTTACGCCAGTGCAACGTGCTCAGAGCACACACGTGGACATCATTGCTTGAACTATGACCGAAAGGAACACCCGTTCCGCCGACCACCACGAGATATTTGTCGGACAAGAGACCAACTAAAATGTTTAAAATATCCACTGTTTTTATCTCAACACAACGGTGTCTTTATTTTGATAACAAACACGTGGCGCTAGGACACCAAATCTAGTAAAAATAAAAATTCACAAAACTACTTCACCTTCAAGGTTCTTTTTCACTATTCAATGAGTTAAAATTACGAAATGGTACACTAATTAAGAAATTTATAAACAGTTTTGGACAGCTCACCAGCTTGAACTAGCAAAGTGAAACAGTCTGCACAATTAGCTATGAAAAAGATTTTTCATTGAGTAAAACAATACTTCTATTATAAAACCGGGTAACTCTCAACCACATCACACGCAACTTAAGCTTAATAGCTCAAGTGGTACTGACCAGCGTGTGACGCCAATTCGACAGGCATGCCGTCCTTGTTCGGCAAACGAACCCATCGACGTGTCAAAAGATTGAATCTCCACAACTAAAACAAGAGCGTTACGTCATGTTGACGATGGTGTTCACCTGTTCAGGATCAACAACGTTTTTGGACACAACGTTGCTATTTTGAAATCTCAAACTACATCGTAAATAAATATTTAGATGTTTGTTTAACTATATATATATATATATATATATATATATATATATATATATATATATATATATATAAATAAATAAATATTCAATTTTTATTTATTTCTTGTAACATGTATATAACTGAAAGATAAAAACGGTGTGTGCGAACGGGTTTGTGCGCCATTTCGGATCTCTGATGAGCATGAAAAATCTAGCTTGAATCCAGACAAACACCAAAAAAGCCACATTTGAGTGGACAAGGATAAACGGGGCTAACGACGCAAAGAGCATAATGAACAAATCAGCTCACCTCTTTGAAAAGAGGATAATATGTGTCTTCTCTTTGATCTTCAGACCATAACTGAGGATTATAGCCCCCAAGACAATAGAGGTAGTGTCCTGTCACCACAATTCTGTGTCCACTGCGTGGAAATGGTAGGTCTTCGGCTGCAAAAATTTACCATTTTCATTTTCGGTAACACAGAAAATACGTAAACAGTAACACAGCCAGCCTATGAAATATATATCCAACATATTATACAGTACAATAGTACAGTAGTATCAATAAATAGCCAACCTTCTAATAAAGCTGTTGAGTTATCATCTGTTATGGATGTTACAGGATGCACCAATTCAAAGCATGAGATATCGGTTGTTTGAATTCTGGGCTGAACCCTGGCCATTATTACGAAAAAATTGCTAAATTGCCGGCCAAATTAATGCAAAATGTCAATAATTTAGCATCAGACTGATCAGCGTAAAGTAAGATCTCTATACAGCAAAGTGGTCACAAATCATTGGTGAGTGTTGTCAACTTTTGTCACATTAAGCAGACAGCTTTCACTACATAGTTGATATATACAATCTAAAAATACTACAAAATAACCACTGTGGGCCCAATCATTCAGTAGAACACAGGGACCGTATTTTCGAAATTACCCATGGGTAAAGTCAGGCTGACTTCGTCTGCGTACGACGAGCTTCGTCCTTCGCGAAAAGTGACCATGGTTGGCCGGAAAGTGACGGATAAAATTTTTTTCAAAAAGTGCTCCAAAAAAAACGTGAAAAATTGAAAATTTTTTGTTCGTCACTTTCCGGCCACCGTTCGTCACTTTTCTCGAAGGATGAAGCTCGTCGTACGCCGACAAACAGGGAACTTTTTTACGCGCAGTACTGTTGTACATATAATATCAGACTCAGACTATGCCTAAAGTCAATGTCATAGCTACCGTTACCCTTTGACTCAAACTGAAGAATAGGGGAAAAATTATTTTCAGCTGCCACTTGTTTCACACCCAATTATTTAATAAAAAAATAGAACCCCATCGTCAGCCTCGCCCAAAATTAGATCTCTAGCCCTGAAAATAGCTACCGCCCTTTGAGATTTGAGTCAAAGAAGTGCTTCTATGTCGATGTCGACTTGTGCTTTGGGAAATACTGGACCTATTTTCTTAAGCAGATCCCTTAAGGGGGCGCTCTGAGTAACTTCCAACAAATCAAATTGCTATAATTTTTTTTCTTGCTGATACGAAGTTTTTTCCTTAAGCACAACCAAGACACACACCAGGCAAGTATTTTTGCAAAGTTTGAGAGCTCTTTGAGCACTTTAGCGAATTTTATGACGACATGAAAATTGAAATTTTGCAAAATTTGTCTAATTTTTGAAATGACGTAGCTCAGCGGTGCCTCAACCAAATTTGACAATCAATAGCTTAAATTAAAGACAATTATCTTGCCGAGACACCATTTTTGCCGAATTTTAGTTAGTGGTGGTAAATTTTTAGTTATTTTACATTTTATCAAAAGTGACGTCTTTAAAGGGCTATAGTATTGAAGCAAATCATAATAATTACAATTCAAGAAGTGCGGTGCCTCCATATACTTCTGTTATAACAGTGTGCAAAGTTTCATTTGAATCGGTTTTTGCAGCTGAGAGTAATCTTGAAAAAATGAGCACCATACCCCAATTTCAGAAACCTGAAGTTTGCCTACACATACGTATTTTCCAAAAAATAGAGCTAATTTTTCTGTACTAAAATCCGCTGAGAAAAGTTTCAAAAGCCAAAAAGTAGCTAACGAAAAATTAGTTTGAAAAATAGTGTATTTTTGTCAATATTGGTCAACGTATTTTAGAAATTTTTTTAGAAAGGTTTGCCTACACATACGATTTTTTAAAAAGTTGCACCTAGCAATTCGCTATACAAAACTGTTTTAAAAAGTACCAAAAGCCATATAGAATTTTTTGGTATATCGGTTTAAAGATTTTTTCCCATTGAAAAATTGGTTGAAATTTCAAGTTAATCAAAATTTGACATTATATACATCAAATGAAAGCTAGTTTGATTTTAAACAACTTTTCTTCTTGAGTTAACCAACGAAAACTTGACTGAAAAATTTTATCGCCCAAAGTCGGTTATTCAGAGCGCCACCTTAAGGGCAGCATCTTTTGTAATACAACCTTTATACACAAATTTGATTTTCTGAGCTATGACCCCTTGAAAATAGCATTTTCAGTGTTTTTGGAAGTGAACGCAGGCCAAAATTTGAAGCCAAAAATGGCCATAATCTTTGATTTTGGACAGTTTTGAGTGCATTATAATGTATTATACTGTTAAGGCACCGTTTAGGCTTAGCTGGCTAGATTCTCTAGGTTAAGCTGGCAGGGTTTTTTTCTGAAATTTTTGATTTTTTAGTACCTAAGCCTGAGCCTAAGCCTGAACCTAAGCCCCTAAGCCATTTACTAAGCCTAACACTAAGCCTAAGCCTAAGCCCAAGCCTAAATTAAGGCCAAGTTAATTTGGTCAAAAATTGGACGACTCTGGTGAATTTGGCTAATTTTTCGAAAGAAACGGGGTATATACAAAGTGCCTTTGTACTGATTCTAAAGAGTGTATATAAACATTATTGCGACTCCATTTAAGGGGGTAATGTCGCGAAAGCAGTCGATTTTGCGCGACTATAAAACTTTTTCAGTGAAAGATCGGTTATTGTTATTTATATATTCTAAAAATATGTTTAAAGGCAAATATTTTTGCCAAGTTTCAGCAAAATTGATGCAGCATACAGTTAGCAGTGAAGCCGCAAATTCGGAAAAATGACGTTTTAAAAACCTATTCACATTTGATATTTTCGTCACAATTAAAAAACTTTCTGTTTAAATTCTTTACACAGACTAAAAGCACATGTGTTGTAGTTTATGCACACAAAATTTAGTGCAAATTGTTTCAGTGGTTGCGGAGTAATACCTGTTTGAACTGTGAAATTGTGCGTAAACTGTGAAGTACTCACAGCAATAATGATAAATTGTGAAAAATTTAGACACTTATTTTAAAATCAAAAGAAAAACGAACCTTCATTTTTTATTTTTCTTATTTGTTGGAAAAAACTGTGCGTCAAAACATTACATGTACTTCACAAGCTGGCCAATCTGATATCTGCCTCGATTTTTTGAACTTTTATGTCTCTATTGTGTGATGTCTGGCTCACAAATGGTGATTGGTTCAAAATATTGGTAGATATTGGTAGTCTGGTGTCTGGCAGTATTTATTTGATACCATAAGGCACTTCACTAGTTTCTCAGTGAACGTACAATTTCAAAGCAAAAAGCTCTCGTTTTGCAACCTATGAGCAAAACTGCTTTGGCGACACTACCACCTTAAACACGTTTAGAACGAAAAAAACACGGGATTCCAAAAAAAATTGCAAAAACGTCCCTCATTAAGGGTTCAGATTTCGGGGGTCATATCTCAAAAAATCCAAAAAATGAAATAGGGGTTCTTGAAGCAAAAATGCTTTTCCCAAGGTGCTCTACTCAAAAAATAGGTCCGCTATTCAACCCAAACTTTATTTAACCAATATATACCTCGAGTCTTGACGATGCCTTGAAACATCATAGCGCACTTATCCGAAATCAAAGACTATAGCCTTTTTTGGTCTTAACCTTCGGCCTAGGTTCAATCCCAAAAACACAGATATATACTACACTGCAGTGGCGTACCCGGAAAAAAATTTCGGGGGGGGGGAATGACTTTTGGACTTTTTGTAATGGGTTAAAATGCACTTTTTAGGAATTTTAACACTCGTAAAACGCCTTACAAACGCAAGATTACTAAACCACAAGGCTGCAGGGGTCTGGGGGCGGCAGCCCCCAGAAAAAAAAACAAGAAAATTTTCGATTTCTTGGCCAAATTCTGTCAATTGGAGGCGTATCAGAAAGTTTTTTCGGCCAGACCATAAAAACCAAAGGACACAAGGTCGCAGGGGCCTGGGGGCGGCAGCCCCCAGAAAACAATTGGCGATTTTTTCAATTTTTAGACCGAATTTGGTCAACTGGAGACGTATCAGAAATTTTTCCGACAAAATTTAAAACAAAAGTTGGGAGTGTCATATCAGACAATGTATTCCACAAGTAAATGTAGCATAATATACTCGTGTAGACATGCACATGCAGCATAATGTAGTTGTGTATACATGCATAGGCTTTGATGAAAGACAATAACGAGGAATAGTAAGCCACATAGTAGCAGCCCCCAGAAAAAAATTTGGGAAAATTTTTGATTTTTAGGCCAAATTTAGTCCATTGGAGACGTATCAGAAAATTGTTCCGGCCGGACCATAAAAACCAAAGGGGGGACCCTTGTGTAAAAAATCACTGGGGAAAAATTTCGGGGGGGGGGAATTCCCCCCATTCCCCCCCCTGGGTACGCCCTTGCTACACTGATACTTTCAAGGGGTCACACCTCAGAAAATCGTAATTGTGGTCCACAAACTGTGGATAGAGAGGATAGGGGTTAGTTCTATCATATACATATCATGTACAATACTAAAAAAATGCTTCCCTCAAGCTTGAGCTTGCCTCCTCCCTTGAGCTTTATCTGAACATTAATTCGTTTTACACATTACAAAAATCTCAGATAAAATACTGGTTTTCCTGTGAAAGGTGCTCTGCATCAGGTGCAGTTGGGAGAGGGATAATTTTTTGGAGTAGAGCAGCTTAAGGTTGCGCTCCAACTAACTTCCATAACTTTATTATCTTATAAGTCGACGTAGGTTCTAGCTAGAATGAATTTCGTTTAAATATGTTGAAGCCTGCTACAAAGCTCTGTTTCTGAGTATGTTTCACGTGCCTGCTGCCTTGTTCTGATTTTTTATCACCGGTTGAAAATTTCTAAGATTGGAGATTTTTTGTATTTTTAGGCCAAATTTGGTCAATTGGAGACGTATACATGTATATACATGTATATAATATATATATATATATATATATATATATATATATATATATATATATATATATATATGAGAAATTTTTTCAGGCCGGACGTTTACAAACGCAAGATACTAAACACCAAAGTTGCAGGCGTCTGGGGTTGGCAGAATGGCAGCCCTAAAAAAGGTTTTTCCAATTTTTAGACCGAGTTTGGTCAACTGGAGACGTATCAGAAATTTTTTCTGACAGAAAAATTAAAACAAAATATGGTACCGTCACACCAAACCGTGTGTTGCACAAGTGAATGTAGCATAATGTACTCGTGTATACATGCATAGGCTTTCATGAAAGATAATAAGGAAAAATAGTAAGCCAAAGAGTCGCAGGGGTCTGGGGGCGGCAACCCCCCAGAAAAAAATTGGGAGAAAATTTTGATTTTTAGGCCAAATTTGCTCAATTGGAGATGTATCAGAATTTTTTAGGCCGGGCGATAAAAACCAAAGGGGGGACCCTTGTTGACAATTTCTTCAGGTTCGACAAAAAGGGGAGGGGGCGCGACCCCCGCGACCCCCCCCCCTGGCTACAGTCTTGTAAGCCTTAGCCCAAGCCTAAATTAATGCCAAGTTCAGATTTGGTCAAAAATTGGACGATTCTGGTGAATTTGGATAATTTTTCGAATGGAACGGGGTCAGGGTGCATTTGTTTTGATTCTGAAAAATTGTAAACATTATTTCTACTCCATTTAACCACGTTTTGAACGTAAAAAAACACGGGTTTCTGAAAAAAAAACCTTTTTGCGAAAACGTATCTCACGGAGGGTTCAGTTTTTGGGGGTCTATCTCAGAAAATCCAAAAAAATGAAATAGAGGTTCTTGAAGCAAAAATGCTTCCCCCAACAGTAGCGTAGCCAGGATTTCGCTGAGGGGGGGGCAGAGATTAATTTCAAGCCATACGTGGCAAAGAAAGTAGAATGATCGCGGGGCTCTGGGGGCGGCAGCCCCCACAGGAAAAAAAATTTTCAAAAAGTGGCTGAAATGTGACTGAAATCTTAAAAAACCATTTCCTTCATATTTCGATTATATTTCCTCTTCATTTCCTCTTTATTTTGAACAATTCTCACTTTCTGTAACATTTCGGACACATTTCTGCAACATTTCTGCTACTTTTCCTTCAATTTTCTATAGGGATGTCGCGGATGTGACTTTTTTGACATCCGCGGATGCGGATGCGGATGTTGACTTCTGACATCCGCGCGGATGCGGATGCGGATCTTTTTAGAATACGTTTTAAACAAGTTATGAGCGGAATTTTTGAAAAATTTTTCACCAAAAAATACATAATATACTAAAAATAGCAAGTATGAATGCAAGAATGCAAGTACTAAGGAATGAGACTTAGATAAAACAGTTTGTATCGAAGTTGTGCATTCATTATACATATCTTCTAAGCCATGCGCAGCCATCACAAGTTTGGTTAAAACGCTATTGGTTAACTTTATGCCAACTCAAAGGCTATCAGCGTGACCCTCTGGCAACGTGATGCTTTTGGTTTTGGTTGGAGTATAATCACTATACGTATTCTGTCTATTCTTTTTAATCTACGAAAGCATGCAAGTTAAAAACTGATATTGTTGTAAAATTTACAAGTTTGTAGACTAGCCTCTCTCAAACATGCAAATGCAAAACTTAGTTCGAATATGCCCGCAATATCAAATATTCGTGAAGCCTACTTTAGAAAAGAGCGATTTGCAACCAACAATGAGGTGAAAAAGCCTAGAATAAAGTTTCATCCACCGTTGTAAGAGCAAAAATATTCGTATATAAATGCACAAAGATCAAAATTGTCGTCTGATTTTCTACATTTTTAGTAAATTTTGCCGAATCTGCAACATCCGCACATCCGCATTAAATTTTTGCGGATGCGGATGCGGATGCGGATGTCAAAAAGTTGCGGATCATCCGCGGATGCGGATGCGGATATCCGCGACATCCCTAATTTTCTGCAACATTTCCTTCAATTAGTGCAACTTTCCGCCACTTTTCGGCTGCTATTTTTTCTGTAATATTTCTTCCACTTTTCGATTCAATTTCTGCCTTATTTCTGACATGTTTCGATCATATTTTTTGGTATTTTTGAATTAGTTACTTCAATTTTTTTCCTAAACATATATCTTGTTTCGCTAATTTTTTTACGAATTTATATATGTAGTCTAACTGATACCGGTATTGGCACAATTGGTGGCACTCACTCCTAGAATCCGGAGGTACTTTCAAAGTAATATATAATATTTATCACGTGATATGAAATCTTGCCACGGCTGTTATTTCATGCCATAATAACGGTTCAAACTTTCGAAAAGTAAAAATGGTTGCTTCATTATCAGTATTATCAATAAAACTACCTCCTGATTCCCGGAGTGCCACTAATTCCACCAGTACTGATAACACTAGACTATATTAGTAGAGACATTAGCGAAAATAGAAATATCTTTAGGAAAAAATGCATTAAAAAATAACCAAAAATATGATCGAAATATGTCAGAAATAAGGCAGAAATTGAATCGAAAAGTGGAGGAAATATTACAGAAAAAATAGCAGCCGAAAAGCGGCGGAAAGTTGCACTAATTGAAGGAAATTTTGCAGAAAATTGAAGGAAAAGTAGCAGAAATGTTGCAGAAATGTGTCCGAAATGTTGCAGAAAGTGAGAATTGTTCAAAATAAAGAGGAAATGAAGAGGAAATAAAACCGAAATATGAAGGAAATGGTTTTTTGAGACTTCCGTCACATTTCAGTCACTTTTTGAAAAAATTTTTTCCTGTGCCCCAGAAGCTAGCGCTTTTTTAAAATTTTGTAATAAACTTTGCATTGAAAACTTAATTTCAAGCCACATTTGGCCAAGAAAGTAGAATGATTGCGGGGGTCTGGGGGCCCAGGGGGGGGGGGCAAAAAAGCTGAGGGGAAGGGGCAAAATCGCTGAGTGGGGGGACCGGGCCCCCGCCCCCCCCTGGCTACGCCACTGTCTCCCAAGGTGCTCTACCCTCCACTAAAAAATAGGTCCATTCCCACAATCACAAACTAGCCCGAGTATTTCTGAACAGTGTGTAAATATATTTAGGTCCCCAATGTACAAAAGTTTGTTCGATCAAACATGCAACAAACTAGAAAATACCTGAATAGACAAGAATCTTCCAAGGTTGGCGGAGCTAAGCCAAACTGTATCACAGAGTTTTTCACATTGAAGACATGAACGGAATTTATCTCCACTTTTCTATAAATCCACGCAAACAGATGCGTAAACGTAATTTTTTTAAAGTAGACTTGCGTTCATAGATGTGTTATTCAGATTTTTTTTATGAGGGATAACACTTTCTGAAACTGCTAGTGACCTTGGCTTATGTTCTCGCAAGTTGCTCCTTTCGTCTCAAATTTAGCCTTTAGTTAGTTAGGATTTACGCTTAAGCTTAGGCTCAGGCTTAGTCCTGGGATTATTATCGGGCTTAGTTTGGGCTTAGGCTAAGACTTAAGCTTAGTTTTATAACTTTGAAATTTATGTTTATGCGATGAGCCTTGCAGGAAGGAAAGTCACGTGAATAGACATCAGACACACGAACGTCTAAGGACAGCCCTTATCACCCATGCTTTTAATAATAATATTAATAATAACAAAAACCCGGGCGAGACCATGTATTTGTTAATTGTTTATTGCAGTACATGATCTTTCCCCACAGCCTTCCCATCCCATCCCTGTTCCGAGTTATAAACGAAATGGTGATTTAAAAAAAAATATATATATATGTACGCGTTTAATTTAGAGCACATTAACTAATCAGTAATTTTAAGTATATACATAATCATTAAATCTGAGTTGAAAAAATAATACTTTTTAGCCGAAACAGGGAAGCTGTGTCCACAGACAATACAAAGAAATACACCACAGTTCAGTAGTTTTGAGCGCAATGTTTTGCGCTCAAGTCTATCGATATTGTGGAGGTTAGTAGAAAAAAGAAAAAAAAATAACAAAGCAGCAAACTGCAATAAGACAATCAACAAAACAATAAACAAGTAAATAAATTTATGGACCCTTAAGGCTAGTTCAAGCCACACAGGGCACGACCATGAAGAAATTTTCTGAAAATTGAAAATAAGCTTGGATCTTTCAACTTGTTTTTCAAATGTTGAACAGAACTACAATTTACGACGTCGTCAGGCATTGTATTCCACAAATCTACTACTCTATTTGAGAAGAAATTCATTCGACAGTTTAATCTAGAGCGGTTTTTAAATAACTTCAGAGAATTTCCACGAGACGCTGTAGTAGAGAAATGACCCTCCGAAATTTGAACCCTCAGTGAGGGACGTTTTCGCAATTTTTTCCAAAGCCCTTGTTTTTTCCGTTCTAATCGTGTCTAAATGGTGTCAGATTATTGTTTACAATTTTTTAGAATCAAAACAAAGGCTTATTGACCGGGTTCCTGCAGAAAAATTTGCCAAATTCGCCAGAAACGTCCAATTTTTGACCAAATTCAATCTTGACCTTAATTTAGGCTTGGGCTTAGGCTTAGGCTTAGGGCTTAGGCTTAGGCTTAGTATCAGGCTTAGGCTTAGGTTCAGGCTTAGGCTTAGGCTCAGGCTTAGGGAATAAAAAGTCTAAATTTTCAGGAAAAATCCTGCTTAGCCTAGAGAATCCTGCCAACTAAGCCTAAACGATGCCTTAAAACATCATAACGGACTGAAAACTATCCAAAAACAAAAATTATAGCCATTTTTGGCTTCGAACTTTGGCCTACGTTCACTTCCAAAAACACTGAAAATGCAATTCAGGGTTGGCGCGATAGCGCCAAACCCTAGAATAGGACCCACACACCATATTGCGAGATTTTAAAATGAATTTTTTTAATAACTGAAAATTTATTAAAATGAATTTTTTTAATAACTGAAAATTTATGCAAGCAAATCTGTTTTAATTTGGCGTGTGTACTTGCCTGGGGGACGGCTACATGCTGGCCAAATTTCAGGCAAATCGGTTGGGTATTACCCGAGATTTGAAAAATCGTCTCCCGCAAACTCGGATTTTTCCGTCTTTTTTTTCCCGGTCGCAAATCTCAAGAAATACACATTGGCGGGGCACTTTTTTGTGCTATTTATATTCAGTCTGGTTGGGAATAGAGGCATTAGCAAAATGGTGTTCTAGGCTTTTGCCGTTTTGGCTCTGCTGGGAGGGGGGAAACCCCTTTTTTGGGCCTCGAAAATTGGCAATGTCCGATAAAAATATGTGCCAGCTTTTGAGACGTCACGCAAACAGTCCAGGTCTGATCTTTTGCATACATGGTACTGTAGTGGGGTTGCAGTGCATCTGCTATTTTGGAGTCGATCGTGCCACTGTAGCACTGGGGAGGGGGCTCGGAAGGTACTGTACGTGTATTATGGGGGTAGGCTAACTACGGGCAGTGCAGCCAACACGGCTATAGATGGAGGCCTGTCGTCTTGTATTCGAATATAAACCCATATACTGTGCATTGCAGCGTGCTGTTAGTTTTGTTGTCAGATTTACGTAGTAGCCAGAACTGGTGCACCCCCCTGTGATACCTTTGAAAACATGATTTTTCATGATTTTCTCAATGTATAACTCTTTAATGGGTAACTGCTCGTTCTGGCAACAGAGCAGCTCATGATAATGGCTGATTAGTTCGCGCGAATAGGGTGCAGAAAGCACTGACGTGTCGCAGGGCGATTGCTATTCTGACGCAAGTCTTGTCCGTTTCATTTAAAAAGCTGCGTTTTCCTATTCTGACACAACTCTTGTCCGCTTCATTTAGCAAGCTGCGTTTTCCTATTCGGCGGCAAAACTTGTCCCGGGTGTTTAACAAGCATATTAGCATTTTTCCGCTTTCCTATTCTACTAACATTGCTGCCCTTCTGTGAAGGGCATTTTTATAATAATTTCAAGGGGTCATAGCTCAGAAAATTCAAATTTCTGGATAGGGGTTCTATTACAAAAAATGCTTCCCTCAAGGTGCTCTACTCCAAAAAATAGGTCCACTATTCCCCCCCCCCCCAACTGCACTTGATCCCGAAATCTGAACCCTCAGTGACTAGTGAGGGACGTTTTGGCATTTTTTGCAGAAACCGGTGTTTTTTTCGAACTAAACGGTTTAAATGGTGTCGAAATAATGTTTACAATTTTTTAGAATCAAAACAGGCACTTTGGCTGGAATTCACAACCTAACACTAACACTAACTTTTTCCTTAAAAGATAGTGGAACACTTAAAATTGGCTTCGAAACACTAACATTTTAAGTGTTTCAGGCTGAAATTTAAGTGCTTCACTAACTTTTAAGGGAAACTTTAGTGTAAGTGTTAGGTTGTGAATCCCAGCCTTTGACCCCGTTCCTGCCGAAAAATTCACCAGAAACGTCCAATTTTTGACTAAATTCAAACTGGGGCTGGAATTCACAACCTAACACTAACACTAAAGTTTCCCTTAAAAGTTAGTGAAACACTTAAATTTCAGCCTGAAACACTTAAAATGTTAGTGTTTCGAAGCCAATTTTAAGTGTTTCACTAACTTTTAAGGAAAAAGTTAGTGTTAGTGTTAGGTTGTGAATTCCAGCCTAGGCCTCAATTTAGGCTTGGGCTTAGGCTTAGGCTTAGAAGGGGGCTTAGGCTTAGTATTAGGCTTAGGCTCAGACTTAGGTTCTAAAAAAATCGAAATTTTCAGGAAAAATCCCGCCAGCTAAGCCCACTGCTCAGACGATTATTTAAAACTTCAAAACGCACAATAAACTATCCAAAATCAAAGATTATAGGCATTTTTGGCTTCAAACAAAAACACTAAAAACACCGTTTTTAAGGGGTCATAGGCATAGCTCAGAAAATCTAAATTTGTGGATAGGGGTGCTAAAAAATGCTTCCCTTGAGGTGATCTACTCCAAAAAATAGATTCATTATTCCCCCCCCCCCCAACTGCACTTGATCCAAACTTTTTATGCGAGTGGCTGTTCAAAACGCTGAGGGGGGCTTCAAAGTGTCACGTCATAATGCATTGTAAGTTTGTAACTATATATGTTCTTTCTCTATTATAGACAGAAGAATGGTTCAAGTTGATGAAATTGCAGACGATATTCCAGCAGCAGATATGGAAAAATTTGACGGAGTTTTGCTGGGTCTAGCTCAACAGATGGAAGGAGGGGTGCAGCAGGTTGGGGAGCATGTTATAAAATGCATCAATGACCCCTGTTTGTTTGACAGTACCGTATTAAGCAATCAATCAATCAATCAATCAAATTAGTTTATTCAAACTGCAATCAATATGTTACATAGTGTCAAGTGTCAATATGTCAGCAGTATGTAACTTTTTTGAATTGAATCTTGGACAAATTATAATTATATTATATATATTATACTGAATTTTAACTGGCTGAAAAAAGAGGTAACAAATTCATAATGTATATACAGCGCCTCGAAAACTTTAGTTAATGCTAACCAAGTTCAACATAGAAAGCCTTGACTTTTATTAAATGTATTAATAATTCACATATATATAGTTATTACATGTTCATTGACTCAACATAAATATTGTATCTTGTGCTTTATCGTTTCAGCTGCTGGAGGTCCTGTTTAGCTTTTTGGCACGCAAAACAGATTTTTATACGGGCGGCACGGATAAGACTGCGGAAAATGTAAGTTTTTAGGTTTTTAAGCTCCGCATCTAAATTTATCTAGTGAGACGTTCCACATTAATGTTACTTACAATGAGTCAATAGATAATCGCAAAAGATAATGGTATATTTTATATACATATACATATGGGTAAGCCAAAACTGTAGACAACTTTGTCCTCATCAGAGCATTGTATTTTTTGGGCCAGATTTGGTTGATCGAGTAACCCATTTGAGGTTTTAACCCATTTGATTCAGTGTTTCAGGTTGAAACGCTGAATCCGGGTTTAGCCCTGATGAGGGCAATCATTGTATTATCTGCCATTGCTTCTTTTGCTGGATGCTATTATTACTTGCACCTTCAACATTTATTTATACGCTTGGTTGCTTTATTTGCTTTATCGCTTTCTTTACCTGCTTGTGGACTGCTTCTACCTGCTTTATTTTTATTTTGCTGACGCTGTCTAACAGTTTCTTTTGTTATTTTTTGCTACGCTTCGTTTTAATTTTGAATAGTTATTTTAATTAATATCTATGTATGGCGTCAACTAGAAACTCTGTGACAACCCCTAAAACGCCTGTGCAATCATCTTGTCCCACGTGCAGTGGTCGCATAACCGAATCTGATCATGCTAGCGCATGTTCTAAGTGCTCACTGCGTATACACGCCAACTGTATTGGTTTGAATACTACGCAGCTCAATCAAGTTTCTAAGCTGCCACCTGGGATAGTGCATATATATTGCACTATGGCTGTAAAACGGCGATGATCCAGCTTGAGCAGCGCGTGGCCGCATTAGAAGCCCAGATCCAAAAAAAAACGACATACCCAGTTCTGCTGAATTCATCACTGAAACTGTTACGCGCGTTATTGACGCCATATTGCCCAAACTATTCGAAACTGCTAGAGAAGCAGCCGTAGAGACAGCGGAAATCCATGGGAAGAAACAAAACTTAGTCTTAGTTGGACTGCATGAAAATTCTGACATACAGACTGTGGTGAATAATGTAAGTAAGTAAGTAAGTAAGCGTTTACTGGCAAAAAAAACAAAATAGGTTAGGTGACAACGGCAAATAAAACATTTATTGCAAACAAAACAAATAAATTTTATCATCATCGTACATATGTGCCAGATGGACGAAGGACGACCAAATTGCTGGTCATCTAACCCCCCGCCCATAGAGAAATCTAGACAGATCAATTTGAGCCAGCTGTGTTTTGAAAGCTGGTAGAGTTTTAGCTTCCACAACATGGGGCGGCAAAAAGTTCCATACACTGCTAACACGCCACGAAAAGAAATTTTCAGTGGTTTTCTTTCTGGGAATAAACTTGGGCTTTATACGAAGTCTGTTCCCCCGGGTTCCAACATCAGGACAATATGCAAAAAATGTGGTAAATGGAATGTCAATTAGGTTATAAACGATTTTGTAACAAAGGACTAAATCATTTTGTAATCTTCGACGCTCTAAACTTTGTAGACCCAAAGATTTTAGGCGTTCTGGGTACGATAGGTTTGCAATATCACGGAATCGTTTGCTAAACGATCTCAGAACCCTTTCAACAGTGTCAATATTCTTTAGCAGAAACGGTGACCAAACTGCAGTATTATACTCGACAATAGGCCTGGCATACGTTACAAACAAATTTACAAACAGCGTTTTGTGGCTTGAGACGAAGGTCTTGAACAATGATGCACAAACAAAATTTGTTTTTGAGCTATTTTTTTACAATATTCTGAAGTCTTTTGGTCACTAGTTAATTTTATACCTAAATCAGTGACCGCGTTTACTTGTTCCAAGACTTCATCAAACATTTTGTAAACCACCGCGTTTTCACTGCGACCAAACTCGAAAATTACACATTTCGGGAGGGAAAAATTTAGGCCCCACTCAGTTGCCCAGACATCAATACTGTTCAAATCTTGCTGTAAAAGAGTACAATTACAGTTTCTATCACAGATTTTATATATCTTAGCATCGTCAGCAAACATCTCGATAATACTATACTTTATGCACGTAGGCAAATCAGTTATAAACAAAACAAACAATAACGGGCCAAGGACTGAACCCTGGGGCACTCCACTAGTAACACTTTTGGATTCTGACCATGCTCCATTAATTTTTACTGCATGAGAACGGTCTTTCAAGAAGTTTTCAATCCACCGTAGTATTTTACCCGGAACCCCATAACTGGAAACCTTATGTATCAACTTTTTATGAGGCACTGAATCAAAAGCTCTAGCAAAATCAAGGTAAACACAATGGACCTGCTGCCCACGGTCACAAGCTTCAAACCAAGCTTGTAGCGTTGTCAGCAGATTTGTTAGCGTAGATTTTCCTTTGCGAAAGCCATGTTGATGTTCTGTAATTAATCGATGCCTACTTAGAAATTCCCACATATTATCAGCAATTATAGATTCCAATATTTTACAGCACACAACAGTTAAAAAACTGATAGGCCTATAATTTTTTGGATCAGAATTTCTACCCTTTCCTTTAAAGACAGGAACAACCACTGCGGTGCGCCACTGGTCCGGTATATAACTAGAGTCCAGAGATTTCGTAAATATAATTTCCAAAGGTTTAACAATCGAGTAGCTCAGTTTTTTTAAAAACAACGGTGGCAGTCCGTCTGGACCTGCTGATACTTTATTCGGCAATTTTTTAAGAGCTTTTAAAATTACTCCTTCATTTATTACAATATCAGAAAGCCTTGAAACTGTTTTCATGGGGATGGCTTTTAGATTTCCATCATCAGATTGATAAACAGATGCAAAATCAGAGTTCATGACTTGGGCTTTTTCCCAGTCCTCAGATACCAGTCTGTCAACCAGTTTAAGGGTTGGAACACAGTCGTAGGAAACTAGCTTTGAATTCACATACTTATAAAACATAGACGGGTTTTAAATTTTTTTAGATTTTTTAAATTTTAAATTTTTAATAGACATCTTCTAAATTTTTAACATCTTTCCTAGCCAACTGTCTTGCTTGGACTGCAGCTGACTTATACTTTGCCTTGTTGCTCTCAGTACGCGTTGCCTTATACAACCTCCAAAAACGTTTCTTTTTAGTCCAGGCCTTTCTCGTAGCTGCACTCCAGGAAAGACCGCAACAACCACATTTTTTCTTGGGGACATAACAAAACACAGCATATTCCAAAACATGCACAAAAGTCCCAACAAGTATTCACATCCCCTGTCAGTAACATTTCCCATGGATGAGACAAAATCGTTCATATTTTCATAATCAGCATTTCGAAAATTTAATTTTTTCGCTTTCACTAGACGTGGTGACGGAAAATTTAAAGAAAATTCGACTGCTGCATGATCGCTTGTAGAAAGTGGTGCCACAACCTCGACTGCACTAACAAGCTGTCGGTCGGAACTAAAGACTACATCAAGAATGTTTTGACCACGCGTGGGCGTGTCAACATATTGGATTATTCCTAATTGGTTTATCACTTCAGCCAGACGATTTTCATTTAAGGAATTAGACAACACGTTTCCCATGAGACACCTGGTAAATTTAGATCGCCACACAAAATTACCTGTTCAGAACAAATACCAAACAGCCGAAGATGTTTAACAAACTCACTATCATAGGCAAAAGGCGTTTCAGGTGACCGGTAGGTAAGGCCTAATCTAAAACCAGCTTTTCTATTGCTGATTTTAAGCCACATACATTCTATGTATCCACCAATACAACAGTCCGTTACTCTTTCTACAGATCAGTTTGTAGACACAAGAACGCACACGCCTCCATGCCCACGGTCGACCCGGTCGGTACGAAATAAATTGTATTTTCCTATTAAATTAAACAAAGAATCTGGGTGTGTGGAATTTAACCACGTTTCAGTAATAAGGACTATGTCGTATGGATGGGCGGCGACGGATTCAAGCCTCGCTCTGAGGTCTACAAACTTATTTGTAAGTGCTTGTGCATTAAACAAAATACATTTAAGGTTACAACTACTAGCGGGGGCGTCAGAGCCAGCAGCTACTAGTTTAACCGGTGAAAGTCATTTGGCGGGGTGGTCATTACAATATTGCCATTCCAAATTTTGACAGACTCGCCATTAGCCCGGCGGCGTTTCAGTTCCTGGCGCATTTCATAGTCCTTGCTGCGTTGGAGGGCTGTAAGGTCCGCTCGGATGTAGGCATCATCTAACCCTGGAAATTGGTCACGGACATCACGGAAACCAGTAAGCACTTGCTTTCGTGCTTGCAAGTCCTTGAACTTTATTTTCATAATACGTGACCGACCATCTCGACGGGGTCGTCCATCCCGAAACGATTCGCTTACAACGGCAGATTCAACACCGACTTTGGTACAAATATTGTTCACCAGCTGCTTGTCCTCAGCCAGGCTGGCTTCGAGAGCACCGATAAGGAAAGGACCAAGCTATTCTGTTTACTCTGCCGCTCGGACAGTTCCTCGACCATCGAAAACATGTAACCGGATACTTGGCCCATCACAGCCTTGACGCATTCGCTGACAATTTCCTGGATATTCACAGCTGGGGCAGGTGTCGATGGGACAGGATTGGGTTGGGAGGAGGCCCCAGAAGAGGCCTGTTGAATTTTTGCTTCCAGCTCGGAAATCCGGCGCTCCATGGTATTAAATCGGTCCTTGCAAGATTTGCATTAATACGTAGCAATGTCGGACGCTTCCACTTTTTGGTAAGCTTTATATGTCGGGTCATCAATTCCAGTGCATTTATAATGGCATGCGACTTTACAAGCAGAGCATTTTAGGACCCAGTAAGATGCTTGCAATAAATTGCAAATCGATCGAACTGAGGTTGTTTATCACTTCCGCGACGGTCGCTTGAATCCTAATGGATACCCTCGTATCATCAACTCAAGTTTAAAACTTTAGATAGTCGTTGGAAATTTCTCACTGGATTTGGTTGTATCCGGGATGCCTTGGGATTGAGCGACACTGTCTGGGTACGCCCATACATGACGTACCGACAACGTCAGGACGATCGAAAGTTGCGATTGGAGTTAAAAGAACGGCGGGTAAAGGGCGAGTGGGTGAAAATTTCTAAAGGCAAAATTGTCCCAAAAGTATAGGTGGCCCTAACCAAATCGAAGCAAAAGTTGTTTTCAAAAGTTGCCCCTTTAAGCATATTGTTAACTGTTTATATTTCAATTCCCGAAGCCTGACAAACAAATTAGATTATCTTAAATATGAAATTGAGCAAGTTTTACCCAAGCCTGACATAATTTTGATTACGGAAACCTGGTTTTCACCTACTATTGATTATTCGTGTTTATCCTGTTTTCATGGATATAGTTATTGGAGGAAAGATAGGGAAAATCGTTTGCATGGTGGATGTGTTGTACTGGTGCATGACCGTATAAATGCATGTCTATTGTCTAAACGCTGTTTCTTTGGTTGGATAGAGGTCATATGTCTGAAAATAACAAAACCGGCGAAACTCTTAGTTTTCGTAATTTACCGCTCGCCTGATGCCACCCAAGAAGCAGATGATGCATTATGTGACTTTTTGGTTAAATTTAAGACTGAATCTAGTGTAATATTGGTGGGTGATTTCAATCTGCCCGACCTTATGACCGTCTCAGTGTCACGGACCTTAAGTTTGATTCTGTTTTTGCTGAGTTAGGAGTCGTCCAGAAAGTTTTGGAACCGACTTCGCTGAATGTCATGCAAGACCCTACCACTGTTCTGTCTAGTATAGTTAGAAAGCCTTTTTTTGATTTCAATGCTGCTGTCTTTGCATCTATGAATTGTTTTTTGGAAACAGTAAACTGGGATTCCCTATTTCATAACATTTATTCAGTTGACGAACTTTGGGAAATATTTGTACACATACTTACGTATGCTATTGAACTTTTTGTCCCCAAGCGAAAACCATCTCTAAAAAAGTCGAGATGGTCGCTTAAAACTAAAAAGGCATATTCGTTCAAGATTAAGTGTTGGCATGCCTACAAAAAATACAAAAATGTTGATAATCGACGTAAATATATTCTTGCGGCTAAGAAGGCCCAACGGTTAGCTTCCGCTGATGTTTTTAAAATTGAAGCAAACGTGCTGTCATCGGCTAACTTGAAAAGTTTTTATTCTTTCGTTAACTCAAAACTTGCTTCAAAAAATAATATCCCTCCTTTAAAGTGTAATGACGTTTTGTTTTCAGACCCTTTAAGTAAAGCAAACTTGCTCCAGGACCAATTTGTCTCAGTGTTTACAGACGACGACAGTAATTTGCCCAGTTTTTTTGCCTCGCACTAACAGTACATTGGATATACCCCATATAGATAGAAATAAAGTTTTGTTAACTCTGAAAAATCTTCCTTGCAAAACTGCGACTGGACCTGACTGTATCCCACCTATTGTCTTGAAAAAGACAGCAAATGCAATCTGCGAACCGCTAACCAAAATTTTTAATGTTTCCTTTGATCTTGGAATGCTACCGGAACAGTGGCTCCAAGCGAAAATTGTACCAGTCTACAAGAAAAAAAGGTGACACGTGTGAAGCGCAGAATTACCGACCCATTAGTCTCACAGTTGCCACCAGTAAGGTCCTTGAGCGTATTCTTAAAGACGAAATTATGATGTACCTACGACGTTTAAATATTATTAGTGATTTCCAGCATGGTTTTATTAATCTTAGGTCAACAGTGTCGAATGTTATAACTACACTTGACACTTGGATCCGTGCCTATGCAAAAGGCGAATCTACTCATTCAGTCTTCATAGACTTTGCCAAAGCTTTCGACACTGTGTCTCATAAAAAATTGATTTACAAGCTCTCAAATTATGGTGTGACTGGCAAACTTTTGTCCTGGTTGCAAGCTTTAACTAATAGGAAGCAGTACGTAGTTGTGGACTCACATAAATCTCGGACTGTAGACGTAATTAGCGGTGTACCACAGGGTACCGTACCGTACTAGGACCTGTCCTGTTTCTCATATATATCAACGATATTGTTGATTGCGTCAAAAATTGCGGCATATCGTTATTTGCTGACGACGTCAAAGTTTCAAATTCAGTTCCTAGAGGCTGTGATTACTCTGTTTTACTGCAGGAAGACCTGGGGCGTATTTACGACTGGTCAAATACATGGCAATTGCGCATAGCAATTGAAAGGTGTTCGGTTTTTGTGTTTGGCGGCTCTGTAAACATTCCTCAGTACTTTCTATGTAATACTACTCTAGAGTGTAAAACTGATGAAACTGATCTTGGTTTTCTGCTTTCTGCCAACATGAAATATTCGGCTCACTGTCAAAAAATTGCTAAAAAAGATTTGCGAATGTCAGCAAACATTTTTAGAAATTTCAAAACTCGTGATACGCAGTTCTTAGTGAACATGTGTACTACATACGTGCGACCAATAGTGGAATACGGAACCCCAGTGTGGTCCCCCTATCTACTAAAAGACATTGATGTAATCGAAAGAGTGCAGCGTTCTTATACCAAAAGAATACCTGCTGTGTCCAGGTTGCAGGGGTGTTGCGGCTCCTATTTTTCCTATTTTTTCGACAACCTCCTATTTTTTCCTATTTTTTGCAAAAATTTCCTATTTTTTCCTATTTTTTCAAATTTTCAGTAGAAGTCATCAGGAACATTAATATTAATGTAAAAGTTCGAGTCTGCCGCTGTGCTTGTCACAATTTCAGGTTGCCCAATAACTTGCAATCACTCGAATCGGTCGTCCATGTCACACCACATAGAAGAATAATGTCTGTTCACGTTTGTGGTAAGTCAACCGACGTGTTGTGCATTGTGTAAGCTAGACAACTAGACAAGTATCTCTATACGTCGACTTTTGCACTTTGTTGACAAGGAAACGGCTGCGTCTTCAGGTTAATGTTAGCTTAGATTGTGTGTCTATGCACATAATGTCATTTCGAGTGCATGGTTGAAATTTTAAAGTGTTATTTTTATTTTGGTTTAGTAAAGTTTTAATCGAAAACGAGTATTGTATTCTATTGTGAGTAAATATTTTTTATCAGTTGTTAGTTTAGTAATGAATATAGAAGGAGTGACGCGGAATGCCAAATGCAATCTATCGATCTCCGACTAATTTGTTTGTATTCTAGACTAATTTTTTTAGTTTTGTGAATCACTAACTCATTGTACGAACTCGATATTCTCTCATTTGAGGAAAACGCTCATAGTTTGTTAGAGTGTAGCTGTTAGTCAGTCGGGGACTCGGGGGTCTTTTCAGAGTTTTTAGTTTTTGCATTTTGCACATAAGTGTATATACATATTTTTGTTAAGTCACAGCATAAATCAAGAAATGTATTAGTGGTCTTAGACAGGCTGATTATTCAACCGTTTGATTTTAGAGCTATAAGGGGCTTCAGACTTCAGAGTATAGAATGGTAGACTAAGACTAAATAAATATAAATATGAGGGGTTTGACTCCCTCCTGCGTATTCCTGTGCTCAGTGCTGTCTTTCCCTTGATTTCTTGTCCGTGGCAGATTTATAAGCGGCTATTTTCAATATTTAGTCATGTTTTAGGATGCCGGGGGGTCGAACAAAATTTCAAAGCCGATGGCTTGATGAAACGGATAGTACAGGCCAAAAACTGTCTGTGTGGTGTAAAGCTGATGTGAGCCCCTACAAAGCATATTGCCTTGTTTGCAAAAAGTCACTTTCTTGCGAAAATTCTGGTAAACAGCAGCTTTTGCAGCATGCTAATAAAATTATGCACAAGAATAACGTGCGTCACATTGTCGACGATGCTCAGCGCCGTATAGTCCCGACTGCTTCTGGCTCTAAAGTTGTTTCAAAAACTGATTCGGAATTAGCTTCAGAGGCAGAAATTTTGTGGGCATTCAAGGTGGCCAAAAGTAATTTTTCGTTTGCATCGTGTGAAGGTTTGCCAGAATTGTTCCAAAAGATGTTTCCAGGTCGGATTACCACTGAATTCAGCTTGGGGAGAACCAAGGTGTCGTATTTGTTCTCTGATGGTCTCGGGCCCCATTTGTTGACTGTATTGGCTGAAGATATTGCTAAATCGAAAAATTTCATCACGGTTAATTTTGATGAAACTGTTACCGCACAGGACAAGAAACAATGTGACGTAATGGTGCGGTATTGGTCTGAAAGCGCAAAACGGGTCCAAGTCCGCTTTGTCAAGTCCCTGCTGCTGGGTAGAGCAACAGCCCAAATCGTCACCCCACAGCTACTAAATGTCGTCGAAGATGACTTGAATGTGCCCCTTTCACAATTGCTGAGTATTTCAAGCGATGGCCCGAATGTCAACAAAGCTATTTGGAGAATGATCGACGAGGAAGTGCGCAAGTCAGGTCGCAAGGGTTTAGTGGATGTTGGATTTTGCAATTTGCATGTTGTTCATAATAGCTTTCGAAAGGGGCTAGATGCTTACGATCAGGATTCTGAACAACTCTTACTTGATATTTTCTACCATTTCAAAGGTTATCCAGCGCTCAAGTCCGAGTACCAGGAGCTTCAAAATAAACTGGACCTTGACAGTGAGGTTTTTCTACGTCACGTTGAGTCCCGGTGGCTTACACTATTGCCTGCTGTTGAGCGTGTATTGAACCAATACATTGGCCTTCGCGCGTACTTCTTGGAAGAGTTGCCGAAGCAAAATTTGAAATTATCACAGACAATAAGGTGTAAACGAATATCGGCTTCTTTGCGCAATTCAGAAACGAAAGTGCAACTATGCTTTTTGCAAGCTGTTAAACCCATTTTTGACAATTTTTTGCTCTTGTTCCAAATGGAAGGTCCTATGGTTCATGTGATGCACGACGCTATGAGTGAACTTGTCAAAACCGTTCTTCAGCGATTCATGAAACCCGACATTGTCAGTGCCAAACCAGATAACCAGCTTGGTGATTTTTTGGCTCATGTGTGTGCAACGGGACTAATACGTAAAATAAAACAATGCACAAACCACGAATCATGAAATTTCATTACAACTCAGACTGCATACGGTAGTGTCAACGGCCGATAATCGAATCTACTGTAGCTACATAAGTTCAGACTACCGTATGCCTGTTAGGCAAGTGCGGCGGAATGTTACAAACATTCCACGCATGCCTAACACCAGTAGACTAATCTGAAAATACCGATCCGAATACCTAAAAACCGGTTCTTACAATAAATTTTAGACACTTTAGGCGTCTTAGAGTCGACGAACTCGAGTAAACACCGCGAGTTCGTCGAATTAAACTTGAAAATTGCACAAAAACTTTGGATTCCTAGAATCGGTACAAAGTTATAACCAAAACAAAATCTAAAAATTGTCACAAATAACCAAATTCTTGGAATTGAGCAGAATTGTCACACCGTGATTGGCTAATGAGGAATGTCACACATGCGTCATTAAATTCCACAAATTCCCCCAACCTGTAAACAAGTAGGCTATATAAGTCACGGCTCAGCCGAGCCAAAGTCAGTCTTCGAGGCCGCTTAGTCTTGCACGCGCTGCTGTTTGTACTGTGTCGACCGCCGAGCGGTGTTGCTGTTACCGTGCTGTACCTTGATCGTACCCTGCTGCTGCCCTACTGTGCCTTTGCTGTGACAATAAAGCTGTAAGTGTTGGCTCTGTTCTTGTGTGCGCTAAGACTCTCCCTCGAACCCACTAAGACACAACGCAATGACTAGCGGACCTGGTACGGAGGGGCCTGAGCCTCTGACCCCACAAGTGTAATCGGGTATAACCCTAGACGATCATACTTGCACGCAATACCCGGTTACATTTCTGGTGCCGTGACCAGGATTAAAATTTTTCTAAATTTTTCAAAATTTCTACGCCAAAATCTGTCAGATTTGATCTTCCCGAGTCGCCGAACTCGCAGACTAGTCCAGGCACAAACAGCTCGCTAAGTAGTTCTGACACAAGTTCGAAAGACGAGCCTTGTCGAAACTCTAGTATTTTTGACGACCCCCACGTTTCCTTTGTTTTCGACTATTACGTCGACCCCCCACCAACTTATTTCATACCAGCAGAACAATATTTCTCTATGGCAAAGGCAGAAGACGGCGTTCTGCCGCAGGCAGACAGGCGAAAGTGGTTGATAAACCCTTCTCAGATACCAATTTTTAAAGGAGAACCCTCGGATGACTTTGACGAATTTTTGGGTATATTTAACAGGATAGGTCTAGTGAACGATTGGGCACCTGATGAAAGAGCAAAATTGCTACCTGCCTTTTTGCAAGGGCACGCAGCTGATGTGTGGGAATCTTTACCCACGGGAGTACAGTCGTCATGGGACGCTGTAACTGAAGCTTTATGTGACATTTTGGCAGAAAGAGCTGCCAGCTTACTGAGTTCTGAACTGCACCGGCGAGTACAGAGGCCGGGAGAAACAGTAGAAGAGTATGCTAGGGCTATTCAGAAGATGGCTAAGAAAGCCTATGGAAGAGATATTAAGGGTACGACTCGTGATAGGTTAATAAAAGAGATTTTTATTAACGGTTTGAACAAAAATATACGACGATTTGTTCTGTCTTCAAGACCAGCGTCTTTTGACGACGCTGTGGTTAGAGCTAAAGAACAGGAAGGATTTGATGCAATGGATCAAGACGGGTACCGCACAGCACGCGCTGTTAGGTTTGACATACCCGATAAGAAAGTTGAGGAAAATTCAATGCTGAATGTTTTGAATGAGCAAGCAAAAGTTAACGAAAAATTGTTTGATAAATTGCTTCAAAAACTAGAAGCAATAGAAGCGGCTGGGCGTAGTAGAGCACCAGCAAGAAATTTTCAGTCTCCAGACCGCGGGTCGAGCGGCCCGCGGAACCGTAGAACGATTGACGGCAGACCAATATGCAATGCCTGTGGTAAACCAGGACATATAGCGGTAAGATGCAATTTCAGAAGCAATTTTAGAACCGATATGGACCGCCCAGGACCCAACCCTACGCCGCGCAGGTTCCCTATTACTGATCAAAGTTTTCAGCGCGGCCAGTCCCCGAACAGAACTGATTTCCCACCCCCAAGTAGGCGTGACCCCCAATTGTCTAATGACTTTCGAGTACGGCATCTCTACACCGAACCAGAAACAGATGCACCTACACCCTCGGTTGACTCAGCCTACTCACTAAAAGAACAAAACCGTAGGTTAGTTGAACGCCTGCTGGAAGCTCACAGAGGAAGAGCTGCGGCTAGCTCGAACATGGTTATGGGAGATGTGATTATCCCAGCTGAAGCCGGTTTAATGGGATACGCTCCCGGTTTTAGTCAAGGCAATACCCCAATTGTATACGGAAGAATTTGTGGCGTACCATCAGAAATGTTGATAGACACAGGAAGCACCGTCACGCTAGTGAGCAGTAGGCTTTGGGAGGAGTTAGAGTCAACGCAAAAAAGTGTTACTCCCCGGGTTACATCGCTCACAGGCCACTGTTTAGAAATAATTGGCTCATGTACAGCCAACATAGAAATTGGGAGCGATACGGTAAAAATTGAAGCACAGGTAATGCGAAACTGTCCTTACGACGCTATCATAGGGACGGACACCCTTAAGGAACTAAAAGCAGGCGTGAGCTTTGAGACAGGAAAACTATACCTTCCCAAAAGCCAGGTGGCCATGTATGCGCCAACCTACTCGTCAACAGAGAACGGTACAAACTCTGCCGACTACGTATCTCGGGTACAAATTTCCAAACAGACAGAGATATTACCTGAGTGTGAAGCCGTCATACCCGTAGAAATCGAGACCCCCCCAGGAGAAACAATAGGTATACTAGAACCGCACCCACAGCTAAATGAAAAGTACGGTCTGATGTCTACACCAGAGCTAGTACGGACTAACAATGGGATAGCCCCCCTACGACTGGCAAATTTGAGCCCAGAGACCCTTACCCTTTACGAAGGCACGACCGTAGGGACTTTTCAAGAATGTGAAGTAGCAACGGCAGAGACCTTTGCGACCATCGAATGTCAAGCTCCTAACCCACCCAGTGACAACCCCGACTGGTTAGCTGACCAGCTAGACTTTACAGGCAGTTGCCTCAATGATGAAGAGCAACAACAGTTGGTAAACTTACTTATCGAACATCGAGACATTTTCTCCCAATCCGATTTTGACCTGGGAAATTTTAAAATGGTCGAACATACGATAAACACAGGATCTTCCCTCCCTATACGGCAGAAACCCCGAAGAATTCCTGAGGCCTTAAAAGAAGAAGTTGGCAAACAGATCCAAGACATGGAAGAAAAAGGGATAGTGCAACTGTCGGCTAGTCCGTATGCGTCCCCCTTGGTCTTGGTTAAAAAGAAATGCGGTGCACTACGCATCTGTGTTGATTATCGTAAACTCAACGACGTGACTCATGGGGATTATTACCCCTTACCTAATATAGTAGAGACGCTCGATCAGCTTAATGGATCAAAATACTTTTCGACACTAGACTTGGCATCTGGATACTACCAGATTTCAGTGGCAGAAAACGACCGAGAGAAAACGGCCTTCTGCTCCCCATTCGGACTCTACGAGTACACACGAATGCCTTTTGGCTTGAAAAACGCTCCTAGTACGTTCCAACGAGCAATGGAACTTTTGTTTGTTGGCCTATTATGGGAGGCATGCTTTATCTACATTGACGATATACTTGTGACAGGAAAAACGTTCCCTCAACACCTGTCTAGGCTGAGAGAGGTCTTTCAAAGACTGAGATTAGGGAACTTGAAATTGAAACTGCGGAAATGCCAGTTTGGTAGGCGATCGGTGCCGTTCCTTGGGCACACAATTTCAGAAGAGGGCGTAGCCCCCGACCCGTCGAAACTTGACGTTGTTAAAAATTTTCCAGTGCCACAAAAACCGAAAGACGTGAGATCCTTCCTAGGATTGGCATCCTACTACCGACGTTTTGTTGAAAATTTTTCGACTGTGGCAAAACCTCTCCACAAGCTGACAGAAAAGGATGTAAACTTCAAATGGAGCGACGAAGCTCAGCAGGCTTTTGAAATTTTGAAACAAAAACTGATCACAGCACCCATACTGGCATTCCCAAACTTCTCAGAGGTGTTCACACTAGCTACTGATGCATCCGGATTTGGCATCGGTGCGGTGCTGGGACAGCAGCTAGAAAAGGCTGAGGTAGTTATTGCATATGCATCCCGCGTTCTAACGAAAGCAGAAGCAAAATACTCAACGATTGAACGCGAAGCATTAGCTATAATTTGGGCTACTAAACACTGGAGAGCGTACCTATATGGACGATCATTTATAATTTACACTGACCATGCACCACTAAAGTGGTTGATGACCATGAAAGACAGCTCCAGCCGACTGGCACGCTGGGCGCTGTCCCTCATGGAATACTCATTTGAGGTGAGATACAGGCCAGGTAAAGCAAACAAGCACGCCGACGCCCTCAGCCGATTAGCCGACGGACAGGACGCAAAGACATTTGCAGTCACTGAGCTACCCGAACAGCCTAACCTGGTTGACCGAGTCAAAACTGAACAACCTAAGGATCCTACACTTAAGAATCTGCTGGACTATCTACAAACTGGTAGCTTACCCCCCGATAATAAAGCTGCCTTAAAGATACTTAGTCAGTCGGCGCAATTCTTCGAAGAAGGTGGAATTTTGTACCACATTTGGCACGACTACGAAGGTAAGCGGCGAAAACAAACAATCATACAGGTCGCCGTCCCTAAGACCCTGAAGTCTGAAATTATGGAAATGTACCATGATGACACCATGTCAGGTCACTTCGGTATCGATAAAACTTTTGCCCGACTGCGAAGCAAATTTTACTGGGAAGGCATGTATTTGGACGTGCGTGAGTGGGTGCGCACGTGTACCACGTGCGCAACCAAAAAGTCCCCACGGGAAATAATTAAAATGCCCCTAAAACCGATTGAGGTCACTGAACCCTTTGAGGTGCTGAGTGTTGATGCTGTTGGACCCCTCCCCAAGACTGAGAGAGGAAATAAGTACATTGTCGTGTTCATCGATCTGTTTACAAAATGGCCAGAAGCCTTTGCGACATCTGACCTACAGGCCGAAACGACAGCTAAGCTGTTTGTGGAAGAAATTGTGGCGCGGCATGGCGCCCCGCAAAAACTATTGAGCGACAGAGGGACAAATTTTCTCTCAGAGCTAGTTACCGAAACTTGTCGAATTTTAGGAACCCGGAAACTGAACACGACAGCGTACCACCCTCAAACTAACGGCGCATGTGAGCGTCTAAACAAAACGCTAGTTACAACCTTATCTATGTACGTATCTAGCGACGCCAAGGATTGGGACTTGTTTTTACCATACGTACTACTAGCTATCCGAACTAGCTACCACGATTCGACACATGAGACACCGTTCTACTTAGTTTACGGCCGGGACGCGTATTTACCGAATGAAGTCGGACTACGCGAAAACTTAGGCAATATTCAGGCACATGATTACAGAAAATTGCTAACGGAGAAAATGTTAGATGCTAGGAAGCTGGCATGCGAAAACCTAACAGAGGCTCGAGGGAAACAGAAAAAGTACTACGACAGAGGGTTACACCTGGCAAAGTTTGACGTAGGCGAACCTGTATGGCTCCACGTACCGGCAACCCCTAAAGGCAAACCTGTAAAACTTTGCCACATGTGGAAGGGACCCTTTCGTATAGTGGCACGACCCACCCCAGAAACAGCCACTATAAAACCTTGCCATGGTCGCAATGACAAAATGCGAACCGTTAATGTGAGTCGCTTAAAAATTTGCTATCTACCAGGTAAACCCTTGCAAGATATCCCACTCCCAGGACCTTCTCCCTGTAAGGAAAACGTAGCAGAAATAGTAGAGGTGGACACTGCCCCCACAGACCATGTGACCGACAGCGTGGACATCGAGACAGCCAGGGAAGCTGACCCAGTTACCCAAGAAATTGGAGCCAATTCGAACACCGGACTAACTGAAATAGCAGATAACATTGATGACGCAGACTCAGCTCAGGAGCTTAAAACGAACTCAGTTGTCTGGGCAAAGTTGAAAGGATACCCGGCCTGGCCGGCCAGGGTTGCTGACAGAGACGAAATTAACCTGAACCCCCCTAAAAAGAAATGCGACTGGGTACTTGTTCAATTTTTCGGTGATAAGACGTATGCCTATGTGGATGCGAAGTTATGCAAAGAATATGAGATCATGGATGTAGAATCCGTTAGAAATAGAGCTGTTAAGAAGGCTGTAGAAGAGGCGAATAAATTTATCAAAGAAAGCTGCGATAGAGTTGCAGCAACAAGAGCACAGAAACCAAGCTGCTTTTTGCGTACATGCAGTATCTGGCTGATATTCATATTAGCGTGTTTCACAAAGTTTGTTGGCACAACAGTGCCAGAAATTACGACAACCAATCCTGTAATCTGGGCAGATACACCCAATCTAAAACTTCGACCCCATTACTCTACACTGTTCACACGTGTGGGCACACTGGATAATGCACATGACTACGTGGACCACTTTCTAATGCTGTCATTCTCTGGACATTCGATTGAACCGATACCATTGCCACCCTGTTTGCACGTCAGTGAAAAGCTCCCAGAAAATTTCGACTGGGTAGAAAAACTTGTCGCAGAAATGTGCAACGTTACTACTAGCCTAAACGAAAGTTTCAGCAAGACGTATGACCACACGGTGAACGAACTGAAAAATGTAAAAGAGGATATTAAGTACATCACAAAAGCCAGACCCACCCTGCGTGTTAGTAAAAGCAAAAGAAATATTCTAACTAATATTGCCTGCTTTATTGAATCCATATTTGGCGGCTGTTCAGACGCCGGAGCAGACGCAGCAACTGTTAAAGAAGCACTTAAAGCAGTGAAGTCACGTGAAGATACTCTTGCGGTGGCAGTACATAAAACTAGTAGTGATATAGTAACAGCTTCAAGGTTAACAATGAAAGGATTTAAGGATGTAAACAGTAAAATGATGGTCATAGAACATGCAGCCGAAAGCATGCGGCAAACACAGAATCTGTTGACAAGACAGGTAATGATGTCACTTAGGCATCTAAGGTTCCTGGGAGAAGTAGCTCAGTTTCAAACACATTTGGTGATTGATGTGATAACTTGGATCAGCCATATCATGCAGTGGCACGATCAAGTCGCAAACGCTCATATTGTGCTAGCTGCACTGCGAAATTTGGATGACGGCTATCTGCCACCAGGCTTGGTAAACCCCCGTACATTTAGGAGGCTACTTGCTAAGATGCGAGATAAGCTGCAAGAATTTGGACATGAACTGCTCTATACTGCCGATGAAGTCAGTGCCTATTACAAGAAAAGAGTGGTTTCAGCAGTATTCACAGACGGCGAAAATTTAATTTTACGAGTGAGGCTGCCAGTCAGGCACCCTAATCACATGTTTGATCTCTGGCAAATCGAAACATCGAAAATACCTATAGCAAATGGGACTTCTTTGCGGATACGACCACAGTTCCCTATAATAGGCATTAACCTCATAGCACAGAGCTTCGTTGTGCTTACCAGGTCGCAACACCAATGGTGTGACGAATCGAAGGGGATTGGACATTGCCGTCCCCTGGCGGCTTGTCCCCTCAACCAGACAATTTGTGAGATCGCGCTTCTGCTGAAAAAACCACATGATGTAATCGAGAATTTATGTCCTATTGAAGTAGTAAATGAAGTCAGTAACGACCCCCCAGTTTTTCCACTAGGTAACAGCCACTGGTTCGTCGCCGAATCAAAAGAAACTGCAACCATGAAGTGTGGGAATAGAACCCGACCCGAGCGCATGTGTTCCCAATGCATACTAACTGTTCCCTGTGGCTGCACCGTCGAACAGAACAGCGTTATTTTGCACTCTGATGTACGTGGCTGTACTGGTAAGGAATGGCAAAATGTTACTAAACTGCACTCTCCAAATTTATTTACTACCTATTTATCTGATATAAAAGCTAACAGACATCTGTATGCTGAACTACCAAATTTTGATACACGAAACTGGACACACAAAGTGCCCTCAGATGTACTAAAAGGTTTGAATGGAGAGAATATTATCAAAAATTTTAGTAAATTCATAAAAGACACCGAAAGACATGATAAAGTATCGCATAATATCGACAAAATTGTGGCAAAAAGAGTTGACGTCGCCTTGAATAAGATACACAATAAGGAGGGATCGGACTCCTTATGGTGGTGGTATGGACTCTTAATTGGAGAGGCAGTTTTGTTCGTGCTACTTTTCCTACAGCTATTCCGTGATAAGATTAATACGCTACCTAGCTTAATCCTTAAACCGTATGAGCAAGCAAGGTTCGAACCCGTAAGTTCGGAGCTGGCAGCCACGGACGATGCTGGCGCCAGTAGACCTAAAGGGCCTTTCGAAGCCCACAAGGCCTTAACAAAAGGTGATAGTGAATGAGAACAGAAAGCTGTAAAATAACAATTAATGAAAAAAAACAACAAAAAAAATTAGAAAAATAACTGAAAAAAATTAGACGATATAAATTAGTACTGAGTAATAACCGTAGTGAAAAAAAATCGTATGCTACCCATACTTACTTCGTTCGTGTTTATATGATGACTAAATGTTTCGCATATGACTACTGGCTGGGCTATGTACAGCGGCTACCTACGGGAAGCTGAAACACAGAAGTAACAGCTGAAAAAAAATTAATTGGAATCCGCGTTATAGCCTTTTCTACATAAGAACCAAAGTCAAGAGTACAAATATTAGAGCAAACCGAAATTTTAAGTTTTAAAGTTAATTTTAATCAAGTCTGAGATCTTAAATTATTTCCTAAACTTTCTATTTGCGCACCTTAAAAACAACTTATTAATGCTGATGGCCCCCGCTGCCGGAGGGATTCAGCATTAAATGAGCCTGCGAGTCCGCGAGAGCAATCGCCATCGCATGATCCACCAGCTGCATGAGTGGTAGAATATGGTGCGTAAACAGATAATCCCGAAGTTCAGGATCAGGCTCAGCCATATAGGCTGGGAGAAAATAGTGCAATAACAATGCACTCAAATGCTCAACAATAACGCCGACACTTGGCATAGCGGTCACTGCAACATAACCTTTTTTTTAAAAAAATCAAAACTCAAAGTTGTAATTTGAAAAAAAATTTTTTAAAAATTTCTTACGTTCGTGTATATGCAAGCCCAGAACGGGCCTATACAGCTACTGAGTATCAAGTCCCGCACAGATTTTTACATGGCCGAAAGGCCCTGTACACCATATCACAGCGCTGTAGAAACGTGGAAATTACAAGGCTTACACGCCCTATACACCCAATAATATCATTCGTAAAATTAAAAAAATATATATAAAGGCAGAACACCTCTGTACACCATGGACGGAAAGCACTGTAGTTTAACCCATGGCCTAGAACACAGTAAATTTTTGAAGAACTAAGACTTAACAACAAAGTTAATGGCTCTCACTAAGAAATGAAATGAAGTGCTGATTAGTCCGACCCTTGCTGGGGCGAACCAGGAGGAGACGGATGCATCCGTGGGACGCAGTCAGGAAGATGAAATTGATGCTCCGGATTTTCTGAAGCAATCTCAAGCACAACCTCCTGAGCCTCCATAAGAGGTTTTATTATGCCGTAATAAACAAAGTTAAAAAGCTCAATATCCTCCTCCTGTGAGCAGAATTCTTGTAAAATTGTAATAAGGCGCTGAACACGCCGAGCCAAATGAAGAGCTTGAGGCATTTTTCTTGACTATAAACTAAAAGAAAAATATTTTTAGGGCAGACCACTCAGTGGGAATGGAAAGCTCAGATTCCGAAACTCAGACCTATCGCGATGTCACGGAGAAATGGGTTCGAGCAAAAGCGGTGGCTAAAAGCTACCGGCTACGACGGGTGCGGATTCTTAAGCGCTTACAAGCTAAGCGACCGAGAAACGGGAACCGCGCAATAGTAAAACGGGTCCCGAATATCGTTCCCCGCCTTCGAAACAGGCGACGAACGAAACAGGCACCGGTGCGCAACACCAGTGAACAACTGCACTCAGACTCAGAAAGTTCAAAGTCGTCGGAAGACCCCGACTCAGAATTGTCGGATGAGAGTACAAAGTTAGATATGTCAGGAAGGAAAAACGTTACTGAAAGGTTCATGAGACCGCAGCCCAAGCAACCGCTTCTGCCCCAACCCGCTTCCAGCACCCAACCATGCATGAAAGTTCAAACTAAAGATCAAGGCCACTTCTTAAAGAACCCTCCCAAGTTACCAGAGAACCTGCAGGCTATTGTTAGGCGAGATTCAAATAGCTATCGAAAAATGTTACGTGAGCAGATCCGAACCGCGTCACAGTACGGTGATGTAGCACTACCTAGTATTAACTTTGCCTATAATTTCATGGAAGAGTGCACGGCGGCTTACGCCCTAATCTGCGAAAAGTTAGAAAACATGGAGTTGATCAAAGAAAACATGGCAGATTACCTCAAGAAGTTAATACTAAAGACTCACAATGATACGCTAAAAATGTTCGATTTATAGAAAAGAACGGAATGATAATAGCCCAGCACTAAAAAAAAAGATGTAGAAAAAAATGATGAAATGTCAGATGTACATATGCTTCTGTGTAACTAAAAGAAATTTTGTTTGCTGTAGAAAAAGAAAAAAAAATGCCGATGACGTCAACAGCCAGTCAGTTCCTGTTCAACGAATACTGTTCGGCCATATCCCCCCTCTTCAAAACTTGGGCCCGGCAGGCTAGTGCCACGAAAGAAACCCTGAAAAATTTTGTAGAATACGCGGACGAGATGGAGGTGAACGAGGCCGGCGACGCCATTTACGGCTACCGACCACACCTCCTGTCCGACTCCCACCCTATTGCGATTCTGGGTATAACAGTACCCGTACCCCCAAACGCACTGAAGGCATTCGTAAAGGCTAAGACCCCAGACGAGTGGGTAAACATTTTCAACTCAATGAGCCCCCTCTTCTACATCGACGGACCCCGACATGGACTTTATCGCCTCAAAGGCGCCCCCCTATACAACGCCCTGTACGCCGAGCACCCCAGCAGTCTCATATTTACCGTCCTATTCTACGCTGACTGGTGGGGATACCAGGACGAGGACCGCATGCAGAAACTTGCACACGTCATCGCCGCAACCGTAGGGACCGAGGATCCCTTGGACACCCCTCCCGCTGGTCTAACCCCGCTCAATGAAGGACTCCGCCACGAAGCCGAACATAATGAACGCGTCCGCCGATACTGCTTGGAGAAGCGACGGAACAGCTACTGAACTGACTGACTGCAACTGAGGTACTATTGAAAAAAAATGTAGTCACTTAGTCTTGAGTTTGTGTAATTGCAATAACTATGTATTTGATATACTGTTAGACTGATTACTGTACCGTTATATTTGCTCTATATAAGTTATACGCATGTTCATTTATTAACCTTCAAGTACTGATTGTTTGCTGTATGCTATATATTTGACTACTTAATAGATATATACCAGGCTTATAGACCTAATGCTTTATTTGATTGTTGCGGCAGCAGTAGCGGCATGACTAGAAAAAAAAGGAAGATGAGTAATTCGACAATTGAAAAATAAAGCCCCAGTCTTTCAAACGAGGGACTGTTGTGACTAAAAGCATAGGAAAACATCAGGTTGCAGAAAAAAATGAAGGATGAGAACCAAAACTTAAAAGTTTATCACTTTCTATCGAGGCCAATCAAGTGTAACTGTAAAAAAAACAGAACAGGTTCTAAAACTGCTGTTCATACGTAAAACGCGTATAATCTGCGCAATTACATGAATGTCTATAAATATTGACCCCCTTTTATATTTTCATAAGGATAAGGCACCAACAGTCTTCCCCCGGTCAATAAATCGGACATGAAAACCCGTTCCCGTCTAAGATTACCAACATATACGTACATAAGCAACGACCCAAGCCGGCATAATAATTAATCGCACTACACTGGAACGGTATCAAACATACTACGTAGCGGTATCAAACATATATACTAACGTAGAAGCATTTTACCATACCAACAAAAAAAAAACTAACTACACCAATAGTGCTAGCTAGGATAAACAAAGCACTCAAAAACTACCCGAAAGGAAGTATTATGTACAATATGTCCACAGTAAGCACCCACAATAGTAATATCTATAAGACACATGTATATATATCACCCCTTTTCAAAGTAAAATTAGACATATCAATCGACTATTACATTAACAGCAAGTCTACGTACCAACAAAGTGTCTAAAACTCTGTGTCAAAGAATTATTTTGCAAAAAAAAGGTAGCTTACTCACTTCAAAAAAAAGCGCATGACTGGTAGAACATATAGACAAACTACCACAATGTACGTAAGCAATTACAAACAAGTTATACACAAAATGGGTTCAGCGACTTAACCAAGAAATGCTACAGTGAAAGCAAAGCATGGATTCTACGCCACTCAAAACACCAAAATTTATCAAACCGATCAAAAAAAAAGATGAACCCCAACAGAATATACATGATGCACACAGTGTATCCAGTGCGCAGTTTAGCTTTATGAATATAGTAGAAATAGGGCAGATTCGAAAGAATTTTTACCGATCCAAAATAACAAAGTCTAAAAGCAAACCTTAAAGTATCGAGAACAAAAGACACTTGATAAGTTACCTTGTTGGAGGGAAAAAAACACGAGCTGGAAGGACGTACGCGTGGCCTGTGCAGTCTAGACCCAACCTGATGGTGACCCACGGTGCGAGCGAACAGGCAAAGACTAAGCCAGCATACGAGTGAGCAGGGAAAGACGGACTCAGCATATGAACTGTGATTGGTATAATGGCGGCAAGATCGAAGCACTCTAGCTCGAAACCGCTACGCAAGACCGACCGGTTTCACCTTACTGCCAGGCCAACCAAGTGCCAACTAATTCGAAAGCCAAATGATAGGTTACGGTAGCCTAGCCAAAATATCTGCAAAACTAAATCCAAAAACAAAATTAACTCTGCAGCCGCCCATCACTCTAATGCGAAATGCCTACTACGAGGTGACATATTAGGACAAAACATACGCACATACAGCATATACCATATAATTTTGGCTTCACTGAGATTGGCAGACAGTGACCTCTACCCGACCCTATACGATGCCCCATGAATTATAAACTCAGCGCGACAGGTTACAGAATACTAGTTCCCCTCCGAACGACCCCACACCAAAATAATGCAAATACAAAACAAAAATGGCTCCAGCCTGGCGGCCTTTAACTCTCAAAACTCCCGAATCAAAACAAAAATTCTGCAAAAAATGTACCAAAAAAAACATAAAGAGCGATGAAGGCGGCGAAAGTCTGAAATAATTCTGTAATAATCGGCCAAAGTCTAACAAAATTCCATGCTACTAGTTATAGAGCAACAACTAATCTATTATCCAATCTCCTGGTGAAAATCAAAAATTCACTAAAAAAATGACAGCAGGAATGTAGCAGCTTTATTGGGTCTAAAGTTCAAAACATAGGATAAGCCAAACAATTCAAGGAAATTCCCTCCGTCTACAAAAGCTAACTGCAGACTTATTACTTAACAAAATTTGGGCGAAACCGAAAAGCAAAATAAAGGAACATACGGCAGTCGCATTTATGTACAATATGCAGGCCTTTGCTCTAACAACCAAGCAACTTAATGTACGTACGTACTACACGTTACGAGCAATACAATACGTCAGTAAACCAAGCTAACCATTTGGCAAACCTGCTGTCAATAAGATGATACTTTGAATACGTACACAAGTTTACACACATAATATGCAAGTTTAACATATACACGTGCCGCAATAACCAGCCATAAGAGTATGATCGATAACGTTTTCATATGCTATTATTATACTTTCCATTCCATATTATACGCATGACTCTGCCTTATGTCGCATGTGGACATGCGTCTTAGGCGGGGGAGGAATGCAACGGGACTAATACGTAAAATAAAACAATGCACAAACCACGAATCATGAAATTTCATTACAACTCAGACTGCATACGGTAGTGTCAACGGCCGATAATCGAATCTACTGTAGCTACATAAGTTCAGACTACCGTATGCCTGTTAGGCAAGTGCGGCGGAATGTTACAAACATTCCACGCATGCCTAACACCAGTAGACTAATCTGAAAATACCGATCCGAATACCTAAAAACCGGTTCTTACAATAAATTTTAGACACTTTAGGCGTCTTAGAGTCGACGAACTCGAGTAAACACCGGGAGTTCGTCGAATTAAACTTGAAAATTGCACAAAAACTTTGGATTCCTAGAATCGGTACAAAGTTATAACCAAAACAAAATCTAAAAATTGTCACAAATAACCAAATTCTTGGAATTGAGCAGAATTGTCACACCGTGATTGGCTAATGAGGAATGTCACACATGCGTCATTAAATTCCACAAATTCCCCCAACCTGTAAACAAGTAGGCTATATAAGTCACGGCTCAGCCGAACCAAAGTCAGTCTTCGAGGCCGCTTAGTCTTGCACGCGCTGCTGTTTGTACTGTGTCGACCGCCCAGCGGTGTTGCTGTTACCGTGCTGTACCTTGATCGTACCCTGCTGCTGCCCTACTGTGCCTTTGCTGTGACAATAAAGCTGTAAGTGTTGGCTCTGTTCTTGTGTGCGCTAAGACTCTCCCTCGAACCCACTAAGACACAACGCCATGACTAGCGGACCTGGTACGGAGGGGCCTGAGCCTCTGACCCCACAAGTGTAATCGGGTATAACCCTAGACGATCATACTTGCACGCAATACCCGGTTACATGTGCGAATTCGATTGTCAGCTGAGTGAAAAAGACCTGGTAATTGGTGAACCCACTCGTCTTGCGTTAAAAGCCGTGAAACAGCCTCAGCTTGCCATCTTTCAAAGATCCTTTTATCAAGAAGTGGCAAAGTATTTGCTGACTAAGCTTCCTCTGAACAACGATATTCTCATTAACATGACTTGTCTGCAACCTAAAAAGAAAGGAAGTGAAGAGAGTCTGACAAAGATCAAACAGCTTGCCATGGCGTTGCCTCAAGTGGTAAGACCGTGTGAAATATCTATCCTGCTTGATGAATGGCTGCTTTATCGAAACACACAGTCTGAGAATCCCGATGACCATGTGACCGTCGATACCTATTGGGTAAGCCTGTTGTATGAAAACAGTGCTGTAGGAACACCCAAGTTCAAGGTTTTGGCTAAGTTGATTAAGTCAGCCTCAATTTTGGCTCACGGAAATACAGATGTGGAACGCAGCTTGTCAGAAAATAAAAGGGTTTTGGGGGAGCTTCGATCGGCACTGGGTGACAGGGCTTTAAACGGTGTTCGGCTGTGCAAGGACTATGTTAACTGCACTTGCGATAAGAAGGTACACAAAGTTAACATTTCCAGTGGCATGATGATCGCTGCCGCGAAAGCCCGAAATACTTATCGAGAACGTCTTGACGAGCAAAAGGCGAAAGAAGCCGCGGAGAAAGCCAAAATTGAGAGAGAAGCGGCCTTCAAATTACAACAAGAACAACAGCGAAAAGAGTTAAGTTCCCAAGCATGCAGTTCAATTGAAGCCGATAAACGCAACCAGCAGCAAATTGACGACGCCAAAGCCCTGATTGAAGAAGCTAATTCAAAGCTAGCGGCGGCCATCAAAGCCAAGGACATGCGAGCTGCGACAGTTGCTCAAGGACTACTTGAAATTGCTAATGGGAAATTGGAAACCGCCAATAAAAATATGGCCTCTTCTAATGCCAAAAAACGCAAGATTTTTGACAAGTTCTCCAAGGCTTTGGCTCAGAAGAAACCAAAAAAATAGTAATGTATTGCACTGATTTGGCCGGAAAATGTGTGTATATTGTGAGCAATTTGTAGCAGCGTATGAAATACGGGCATACGGACAATATAATAGTATATATTTACTTAATACCGTCTGTAAATCACAAATTCTTTAGTTTGAGTTTGATTTAGTTTTATATGTTACCGATTGCCTGTTTCCTTAACGAAGTATGCAAATTGGCCCGTAAGGCTAGATTCATACTTTCATCCGTATGTCCGTTCAGCCGGCAGAATGACGTCACTAGCAGCCTAGTGCAGTGGATCAGTCAGCGCCCGGGACGTCATTATTTTGTCATTTTTTGGGCAGAACGGACATACGGCTGTTAGTATGAATCGACGCTAAGCCGTAAGGCTATTTACTGAAGTATATGTACAAAATATCTAAGGTCTTTGTTTCTTAAGGGGGTAGTGTCGCGAAAGCAGTCGATTTTGCGCGACTGTAAAACTTGTTCAGTAAAATGTTAGAAATTGTTCTTTCTATATTTTAAAAATCTACCAAAAGGCAAATTATTTTGCCAAGTTTCAGCAAAATTGGTGCAGCATATAGTTTGCAATAATGTCTCAAAGTCGGAAAAATGACGAAAAAAACACCTATTCACATTCCATTTTTTAGTCACATTTATCAATTTTTCTGTTTAGTTTTTTTACACAGAATAATAGCACATATGTTGTAGTTTATGCACACAAAATTTAGTGCAGATTACTGTAGCGGCTGTGGAGTAATACTAGTTTGAACTGTGAAGGTGTACTTAAACTGTAAAATAGTAACAGCAATAATGAAAAATTGTGGAAAATCTAGACGCTTATTTTCAAATCAGAAGAAAAACGAACCTTCAATTTTCTTTTTTCTTATTTGTCGCAAAATATTGTGCGTCCACACATGATGTGTACTTCACAAGCTGGCCAATCTGATAATTGGCTTGATTTTTCGAACTTTTATGTCCCTATTGTGTGATGTCTGGCTTACTAATGACGATTGGTCCAAGATATTTGTCAATATTGATAGTGTGATGTCTGGCAGTAATTATTTGATGCCATACAGCGTTGGACTAGCTTCTCATTGCATGTACTACTTCAAAACAAAAAGTTCTGTTTTCACAGCCTATGAGCAAAACTGCTTTCGCGACACTACCCCCTTAAATCGTATTGCTGTTTAAGGGGGAAGGGCTTCACTAGGTCAAAAATAATTATTGATGAATTTTCCAAATCTCAAGATTTCAAGTCGGGAAAGCTGAAATTTTTGCCTAATAGTACATACCTACCCCCTTAAGTTTTTGATTGTTTAATTGAGCTTATTGGTTTGTTTGATTGAGCGTACTGGTTTGTTTGTTTCTTGTATTCCTATTTTGTGTCTGTGTTTTTGACAAAGCTGTTTCCTAGTCACGAGTTTGTGCAATTTTAGGTTATTTTATATTAGCTATGCTATCGGCACTCAGAGTATTTAAAAATATCGCGACATTTTTAGATTGAAAGCGTGTATATTCAGACAAAAAGATTGTACATAATTTTATTTTCACCATTGAAAAGTCAAGCCTTAACCGTCTATCCTTAATTGTTACACTCTAATAGTCATGGCCAATTTTTTCAAATATAACGTTTCTTTCTGATCACCATCTCCAGATAATTTATAGTCTGGTCTAGCAGTCACTAACTTTCAGCGTTTATTGTATACCGGTAGTGTTTTGTCACAATGCTAGCAATGGATATTGCAAAACTCAGGTTTATATACGCATATATATTGTTTATATATGTACACACTCACTAGCGTGGCCAGGAAAAAATTTTCGGGGGGGGATGACTTTACTTTTGAAAATTTTAACAATTCTATTGGAGACGTATCGGAAATCTTTTTCCGCCCGACCATAAAACCCAAGAGGAGACCCATGTATACGAGTTGTCGGAAAAAATTTCGGGGGGAACCCCCCCCCCTTCTGGCTACGCCTCTGTATGTACTGACTGCTTATAGTAGTTGAGGGGTGTAATTTGCGTATTTTTGTTTTTGATTTGTAATAAAGATTTTAGGTTGATGACGACGATCGATTCGAAGTGATTTGCTACATGTCGCCCTCAAGTCAACATTTTACGCGTCTGATTGCTAAAAAGAGAAGTTGCAAAAATCGTAGTAGCAGCTCCAAGTGGTACTGATGCTGTGGGTAGTTTATTGTGTGACAAAATTACCGCCGCTGACTGTTACACAGTTGATTAATTCACGGATAAGTGCCCCAAAAATTCCTATTTTTTCCTATTTTTTGGTCAAAAATTCCTATTTTTCGCTCGGAAATTCCTATTTTTTTCCTATTTTTTCGTAAAAGGGCCGCAACACCCCTTAGGTTGTCGTATCGAGATACGGTCGGTTGTCGTTAGTGTGTTAGGTCTTGCAAGTCTAGAACGGCGTCGGTTGTCCGCCGATTTGATTTTTGGGTACAAAATTATTCAAAATGAAGTCGATCTGAATTTTGATTTATTTTTCCAGTTTGCGCAGGATACTGGCATTCGTGCCCATAGTCTTAAGCTTCGGGTACCACAAACTAAGACTGACATCTGCGCTAGCTATTTTCGATATAGATTTCCGAAAATATGGAATTCCTTGCCAGACAGGTTTGTTTCTGCAGCACGCCTGTCAACGTTTGTCAGCCAAGTTCACAGTTTAGATCTGAGTAATTTTCTGAAGGGGCGGGGGGTTAGGTGACCACAACCTGGTCCTCTCCTGCCTTTGTTTATTTCTTGGTTATTTATGTTTTCAATGCCAATTATTTTGTTCTTGTTCTTTGTTGAATTTTTTTGCACTAACGCTTGCTCTGCTACGGCTAGTATACTAGCCGGTAGAGATACTAACTCCTAAGGACTTCGGCGTATAGGTATATATTCGGTTTGCTGTTTGTGATGTATACATTAGTTGCAGGGGTTTTTTTTTCGTTTTCGAAAGTGTGCAAAATCTGTGCAAAATACTTTTTGACTGTGCATTTTACTTTTGTAGTGTGCAAAGTTTTGTAGCCGAATTTGAGCCCACTAAGCCTGAAACAAGCCCGTTTTGCGAGTAAGGTTAAACTGTTCAGATAGACTGCGTTGCGAGTTGCTTGCAGTGCTGAGGATATTCTTCGAATATAAAACGCGGCACTTAAAAATTTTCGAAGCGAGCATATTTAAAAAACTTGCCAAAGTACTATCAGTGTTAAACTTAACTTAGCTAACAGTGTCTTCATCAGAAAAAATTTATAGAGTCAGTTTTGCTTAACATAACAGATGCAACGTGATCAGCGTGAAAAATTTAAGTTCAAAATGGATGACTGTATCAGGGTTTTTTTTTGAAAATGGAAGGTGTGTCCAAGTTGTGTCCGGCGAAAAAAATTTGTGTCCCGTAAGCGTCGAGTGTGTCTGGGTGTCAGTTCGGCCGTTCGAGTCAAGCAGGTTTTTTTTTAAATTTTGCGTGTATAATTGTGTAAAATTTTAATTTTTGTGTGCAAAAATTTATATTTTTGTGCAAACTAAATGTGTTTTCTTTGCCTATCAGGGTTGGCGCAATAGCGCCAAACCCTAGAATAGGACCCACACACCATATTGCGAGATTTTAAAATGAATTTGTTTAATAACTGAAAATTTATGCAAGCAAATCTGTTTTAATTTAGTATGTGTACTTGCCTGGGGGACGGCTACATGCTGACCAAATTTCAGGCAAATCGGTTGGGTATTACCCGAGATATGAAAAATCGTCTCCCGCAAACTCGGATTTTTCCGTCTTTTTTTTCCCGGTCGCAAATCTCAAGAAATACACATTGGCGGGGCACTTTTTTGTGCTATTTATATTCAATCTGGTTGGGAATAGAGGCATTAGCAAAATGGTGTTCTAGGCTTTTGCCGTTTTGGCTCTGCTGGGAGGGGGGAAACCCCTTTTTTGGGCCTCGAAAAATGGCAAAGTCCGGTAAAAATATGTGCCAGCTTTTGAGACGTCACGCAAACAGCCCAAGTCTGATCTTTTGCATGCATGGTAGTGTAGTGGGGTTGTAGTGCATCTGCTATTTTGGAGTCGATCGTGCCACTGTAGCACTGGGGAGGGGGCTCGGGAAGGTACTGTACGTGTATTATGGGGGTAGGCTACCTACGGGCAGTGCAGCCAACACGGTTATAGATGGAGGCCTGTCGTCTTGTATTCGAATATAAACCCATATACTGTGCATTGCAGCGTGCTATTAGTTTTGTTGTCAGACTTACGTAGTAGCCAGAACTGGTGCACCCCCCTGTGATACCGTTGAAAACATGATTTTTCATGATTTTCTCAATGTATAACGTTTTAATGGGTAACTGCTCGTTCTGTATTTCTATTGCAACGTAATATATATGTGCAGGGGTATCATTTGATACGTTTTGGTCTGCGTTGTATGCTCTGTTCCACTTTGGCAACCCTGGCAAAGTGCCAAAATGGTCAATTTGACCAAATTTTTGCATTTTTTCAGTTTTGTCAAAAAACTGCGAAAAGGGGTAATTTGAGGTGCTGAACGCGAATATAACGTTATTTTGACAAAATAATTAGTATTTCCTTCCAAAATAGTGCTCAGTGGTCAAGTACGGTTGTGTGTACTATACATAGGAAATATGTAGGCAGTACAGCCAAAACGGTTACAGATGAAGGCCTGTCGTCTTGTATTCGAATATTAGCCCATATACTGTACATTGCAGCATGTTATTTGTTTTGTTGCCGCATTTACGTTGTAGCCAGAACTGGTGTACCACCCTGTGATACCGTTGAAAAGATGATTTTTCATGATTTCATCAATGTATAACGCTTTAAGGGATAACGGCTTGTTTTGTTTTTCTATTGCAACTTAATATATAAGCCAGGCGTGTCAGCTGATACTGTTTGGTACGCGTCGTAAGAACTGTTCCACCTTGGCAATCCTGGCAAAGTGCCAGAATGTCAAACTGACCAAATTTTTGAATTTTCTTAGTTTTGTTGAAAAACTGTGAAAAAGGTTAATTTGAGGTGCTGAACGTGAATATAACGTTGTTGTGAGGAAAAAGAATTGTTTTCTTCTAAAAAAGAAGCAGTGTAGCCAAAACAGTTATATACAGATGGACTCCTGTCGTCTTTTATTCGAATATAAACCCACTCCTTTCGTCTTGTACTCGAATATAAACCCATATATTTACTGTGCATTGCAGCATGCTATTTGTTTTGTTGCCAGATTTACGTAATAACCAAAACTTGTGCAACCCCCGCCCCCTGTGATACCGGTGAAAACATTTTCATGATTTGAAGCTGAATCTCTCAAGTGGAAAAATGGATAGGATTATTATAAAAATGCCCTTCACAGAAGGGCAGCAATGTTAGTAGAATAGGAAAGCGGAAAAATGCTAATATGCTTGTTAAACACCCAGGACAAGTTTTGCCGCCGAATAGGAAAACGCAGCTTGCTAAATGAAGCGGACAAGATTTGTGTCAGAATAGGAAAACTCAGCTTTTTAAATGAAACGGACAAGACTTGCGTCAGAATAGCAATCGCCCTGCGACACGTCAGTGCTTTCTGCACCCTATTCGCGCGAACTAATCAGCCATTATCATGAGCTGCTCTGTTGCCGGAAAAGTATAGTATACATAGCTGGTTCTTGATGTTATTTACAAAGGCAAGCCATGACCTGAATAAACATTCTTGTAATGAGTCGTACATTCACAAGAATCATTAATCGATCATAGCGGTCATTCGTTTTTATTTTTACACATACGTTATACGTACATGTGTTTAATCATCATAAACATTTAAGTAGACTAAGCTTCGTGTTGAATATTAGTATGTACTTGCTGTGAAATGTTTATTTAAAATATGTCATTCGTAACTTTCGGGAAAGATGTTTACAAAAATAGATATGTATGTAATATGTGAAGAAATTTAAATTAAGTAACTGTATATCTACTTTACACTACAAGTCCTGACATGTGAATATGTGATAGTATATAAGCGGCAAGAATGCTTTTCCTAGTTATTCGCGCGAATAGGGTGCAGAAAGCACTGACGTGTCGCAGGGCGATTGCTATTCTGACGCAAGTCTTGTCCGTTTCATTTAAAAAGCTGCGTTTTCCTATTCGGCGGCAAAACTTGTCCTGGGTGTTTAACAAGCATATTAGCATTTTTCCGCTTTCCTATTCTACTAACATTGCTGCCCTTCTGTGAAGGGCATTTTTATAATAATATAAAAGCAAATATATATGTGTGTTTTTATACCTATAGAGATACGTAGATTTTTTTCGATCGGGCAATAAAAACCGCAGAGGGGACTCTAGTGTGATTATTCAGTGGGAAAAAATTTACGTGGGGTATGAATTCCCCCGTACCCCCTCCCCTGGGTACGCCCTAAAGCCATACCAGTGGCAGATCCAGGAATTTTTTCAATGAAACGGGTATATATATTTATATATATATATATATATATATATATATATATATATATATATATATATATATATTTATATATATATATATATATATATATATATATATATATATATATATACAGGGGCGTAGCCAGGGGGGGAATGGGGGGAATTCCCCCCCCCCCGAAATTTTTTCCGACTGAAATTTTACACAAGGGTCCCCCCTTTGGTTTTTATAGTCCGGCCGGAAAAAATTTCCGATACGTCTCCAATTGACCAAATTTGGCCTAAAAATCAAAATTTTCCCCAAATTTTTTTCTGGGGGCTGCCGCCCCCAGACCCCTGCAACTATTTGGCTTAGTGTTCTTTGCTTTTGTCTTGCCTTGAAGCATATGCATGTGTATATAGTTGCATTGTGCACTATGTATTTGCTTAATACACTGTATAATGTATCGTTTTAGCAGTTTTATTGTTACAACAATGCCAATTTTAGTAAATGTACAGTTGTTAATGTCAAAAAATTTCGGAAAATTTGCAGATTTGCTAGCTTCCGGACCCTTTTCCGGCCCATCATTTTTGTAATTTTCGGAGTTTTGAGCTCCAATTTATCGTCCGATGCTGCTGTGATTGAAAATTAGCATTGTTTTTGACCGAAAAATGCTATTATGTGTCGTTTTTTGCGTTAAACGTAGCAATTAAGTGCATTTTAACACATTTCAAAAAATCGAAAAGTCATTCCCCCCCCCGAAATTTTTTTCTGGCTACGCCACTGTATATAT
>JASANF010019715.1:0-26853 GCA_030248245.1 Trissonchulus sp. WLG1_4
AGACACCAAAGAATATCTGACGATATAATTATTATAAAATATGTAATAGCCGACTATCTAGAAAAGTGTAAAACTAGCTTTACCACCAATACATAACATACACCTGTTTGCCAAACTATACTGACCTGTACAACATAATACTGTGGTCGAGTTGGTGCAGTTTGGCGAATCACTGTCAATGTTTGCGGCTGGTTGACATTCATAAACTGATGATTATTGGAGGGCGCTGACGCAAAATATTGTCCATTGACCATTCGTAACTCTAGGGCACCCCCGGGTGTCTGGGGCAAAATGGGGGTTGGCTGGCTCGTAGTGGCAGCATTTGACTGGTCGACAGTTTGGTTATTGCCACTCGCCGCCTGCGTGCTGCCGACTGTGATTGGCTGTAGAATTTTTGAGCCAGGAGCTATAGCGATTCCATTTGGATAGGAAGTATAGAGGGACATTGGACAAACTGCCCGCGTCTATGATGGGGAATCGTTGCTTGTCCGATAAGCCGCTGTCGGATCAATATATAGTTAGCCTTAGAATCGTACTAAAGCGCTAAAAAACAAGGCAACATTGGACTAAAACATAGCTTGACTAGTAAAACTAGTTTGACGTTTTGTTGATTTAGTGTCACGCACGTCTCATTTTACACGGAAATTTACACCCCCCCCAGAATGTTTTGAAGGTAGCTCACGAAGCAAAAATTAGTGGCTCACGAAGCGAAATTGGTGGCTCACGAAGGGCGGAAAAGTTGCTCCGCACCCCCCCCCCCCCAGAATTCGGTAGCTGCCCACGTATGGTTACATAGTACCATCAGCTTTAAGACAGACCAACATCAGGTTAATACCAGCTTGAATGTCAAACTGCAATCACAAGGGCGGGAGGCGATACTTTATGCTACGTTTACGTAGTCCTTAAAATGTTTTTTATTATCGCGAACTCGCAATGTGGTCAAGAATTTTGCTCTATTTACCGATAAAAGTCGCGCCTTTTTGCACCACACAACTTTGTAAATTAATTGGTCGAATGTATATAATATTTTTACATTCATCGTGTTCAAGGAGCCAGATTCTGTCATGATGGGACCATTATAGTTTTTATTAAATGCTCGCACTTTTGCAAAAAAAATAGCTGTTTCACTTCTTAGCTAGAATTTTTGACAACGCGAATTTGGCGGATACAATTTTGAACTTTTAACATGCTTAGAACAAGAAAGCGTCAAAAATTCGACCGTGGGGACGAACAAACCTAAAAAACGCGTTCTGTACTGGAAAAAATTTACGAAAAATCGTGGCTGAAAAGGGCTGTCCTTAGACGTTCGTATTGTGCTACCATAAATTGTGAAAGAGGAACACAGCACTTGCCTCAAACTTTCGTTGGGGCAGCCTAGGCTCAAGTTTTGGCCCAGGCTTGCTCCTCTTACGCTTAAGCTCAGGGCTCACAGGAAAACTTTTTCCAAAAAAACCCAGAAAAAAGTAAAAACCTAGAAAATACCCAGAAAAAAACTAGAAAATACCGACCCAGAAAGAACCCAAAAAATCCCAGGGCCGGTATTCATAAAAGTCGGGATAAAAAGCTCGGCTTTTTAACTGTAAGTCTGGCCTGAAAAAGACGGGATAAAAAGCTTGGCTTGCGCTCAAGCCTGGATTTTTATCCGAGCTTTTTGGTCGGCTTGATCAAGCCTAGCTTTTTATCCAAGCTTTTTCGTATGAATGAAAAAAATCAATAAAATTTATGTGGAAACCGGGATTATAATCCGAGCTTGATTTTTATGAATAACATAAGCCCGGCTTTTTATCCCAGCTTTTATGAATACCAAAAAGCCTGGATAAAAAGCCGAGCTTACTTTTATTGAATACAAAAAGCCGGGATTTTAAGCCGGGCTTGCTCAAAGCTCGGATAAAAAGCCGAGTTGCACTTTTATATATGAATACGGGTCAGAAAAACGGTGAAATGTCCCAGAAAAAACCTTGAAAATGTCAGACAATACCCGGAAAAAAGCAAAAAACCCAGAAAATACCGAGAAAAACCCTGAAAATCAGTGACGTATATATTTAGGGGGGGGGGGCTGGCTGGGCTGCTTAGTGCTTGTGGCTGGGGGATATAGGGGGACTCTAGATTATTAGTCGATATTTTGCTTAAATGCAGCAGATCTTTTGTTGATTGGGCCGGTATTCATAAAAGTCGAGATAAAAAGCTCGGATTTTTATCCGTAAGTCTGGCTTAAAAAAGCCGGGATAAAAATCTAGGCTTATGCGCAAGTTTGATTTTATATTCGAGCGTAGTGTTTAATCCAGGCTTGTTCAAGCCTGGCTTTTTATCCGAGCTTTTTATTCATAATGAAAAAATCAAAAAAATATACGCGGAAGCCGTGATTATAATCCGAGCTTGATTTTTATGAATACCATAAGCTCGGCTTTTTATCTCAACTTTTATGAATACCAAAAAGCCTGGATAAAAAGCCGAGCTTGGTTTTATGAATACGAAAAGCCGGGATTTTAAGCCCGGCTTGCTCAAAGCTCGGATAAAAAGCCGAGCTTGCACTTTTATGAATACGGTCTGAGTAATAATTTGTAGAAATTACCACAGAAAACCATGGATCTTAAATTTCTGTACAATATTTTCTGTCACAGATTTTTCAGATGTTTTTTACGTTTTACCCTTTCCTTTCACAGACATTTTACAGACTTTCAGAGAAATTCTGGGAAAATTCAGAGAATTTCACCCAGAATTCAGACACTGGCTGGAATTCACAACCTAACACTAACACTAAAAAATTCCTTAAAAGCTAGTGAAACACTTAAATTTCAGCCTGAAACACTTAAGGTGGCGCTCCTGAAATGTGACTTTTTGAAAAACGGCAATCTGGGGCCAATTTTAGATACACAATGGCAAGCTGGTGTAAAAGTATGCCTAAATACAAAAAATGAAATTGATTGATACAAATTAGCATTCACTGTAGACCAAACGTGAGTGGAATTTCGGCTTGCGATTTCTCTTTGCAAATAAGTAGCTGTTGCACAATCAATAGCTCATTTTGCTCGCCTCAACGTGATCGAGCGGTCGCAAAAAGTCATTTTTGATGAATATGATTGATATATCGAAAAACACTAAAATCGCGATTTTTGAAAAACATAAATTTGGCTAAATTTTTTAGATACTATCGATTTGCCAAAAATCTAATTTTGCGACCGCTCGAAGATGACAAGGTGCATTTGTGTGCCAAATTTTACCTTTTTTCGTTGAGCCAATTTTTTAAAATCGCAAGCCGAAAATTTGCGTTTGTATTCACACGCACTATATTTCTGTCTCATGCCGAAAGTATTGCGTTAGTTCACAAAGAAATTATACCACAGTCAATAAAACACCAAAAATTTTTAATTACGTTTCAGTAAAATACAACTGCTAGTGTTTTTCAGCCTTTCAAATTCATTACATACGTGTAAATGCACTGGCTTGTGAAGGCATTTCCGTGAAAATCTATTTTTCTTGACGAAATTTGCTCAAAATGTTCAAAAAAAATTTTTATGTGATATGTACATCAAATTGAAGGAAATTCACTTCTGATCAACTTTTGTTCTTACGATGCATGTTTATTTTTGCGCGTTTTCAAAATAATGGCCAAAACCCACATTTCAGGAGTGCCACCTTAAAATGTTAGTGTTTCGAGGCCTATTTTAAGTGTTTCACTAACTTTTAAGGGAAAAGTTAGTGTTAGTGTTAGGTTGTGAATTCCAGCCACTGTGAATTTTATATGAAAAAATGTTACTCGCTTTTCAGATAAATTTCAGATATATATAAACTTTTTACACGAATTTCAGATAAAATTTTACCTGGTATATATTTACAGATGTGAAAAACATCCTGTAAAACTTATCTGAATTTTATCTGAAAAGCCTGTAACATTTTTTCAGATAAAACTCAGAGTCTCTGAAGTCTGGGTGAATGTATCTGAATTTTCTCTGAATTCATCAGAAATTTTTGTGAAATTACTCTGAAAGTCTGTAAAATGTCTCTGAATGGAAAGGGTAAAAAACATATGAAAAATCCGTGACAGATAAAATTTTAAAAGGGGCCACAGCTATTTTGGGGGCTAGAGATCAGATTGGGGGCTTGGCTGACGATGGGGGTTCTATATTTTTATTAAAAGATGGGGTAGGAAGCGCTTTATGGGCAAAAATAATTTTTCCCCCCCAGCCGAACCTTGACCAGTGCAGTTGGGGGGGGGGAAATAGTGGACCTATTTTTCGGAGTAGAGCACCTCAAGGGAAGCATTTTTTGTAATAGAACCCCTATCCACAAATATTACTTTCTGAGCTATGACCCCTTGAAACACAGGAAAACCAGGAATCTGAATTTCCTGTAAAATTTTTTCGGTTACGGATTTTTCAGATGTTTTTTACCCTTTCCATTCAGAGACATTTTACAGACTTTCAAAGGAAATTCAGATAAATTTCAGAGAAGTTCAGGGGAAATTCAGAGAATTTCACCCAGAATTCAGAGACTCTGAATTTTATCTGAAAAAAATGTTACAGATGTTTTTACAGATGTTTACCTGATATTTACAGATGTGAAAAACATGTGAATTTTCTGTGTGAAAATTTCACCATGTGAAACTCGTGTAAAAAGTATCTGAAATTTATCTGAAAAGCCAGTAGAAGAAGAAGAAGAAGAAAGAATTTTATTGCTGAAAAAAAAGACCAGCGGCTCACAATCCGTGCTAACATTATTACGTCCACTAGGCCGTTGGCATCTAATGTTAGTAAGCAATTATATTGCCGCAGACAAGAAGGCCGCCCCGGAGGGGCTGCCAGCCGTCTGGTGAGGCGTTTATTAGTTGTTAGTACAGAATGTAGGAAAAAAAAACAGACAAAAAAAGACAACAAAAAAAAACAATGCAACATCGCAAAAATATAAAAGAAAAAAGCAGCAACTAAGAACAGAAGGAAACGGCATCATAACAAGGTGCCCGACTAGACATCAGCAATAAGGCCGTGGAGCGACCACTCTCTGGTCAATTTAATCCACGCCCGTGTAAAAAACAGGACAGGTCGATTTTCTTAATACTTTGACGAAAACTATTGACTGACGTTTGCAGTACTATTTCATCAGGAAGTTGGTTCCAAACTGGGATAACTCTCCACGAGAAAAAGTTTTGGGTGGAGTTTAATTTGGGTGTAAATTTGGGCCGGAGTTTCAACGAATGTCCCCGTGATCCGTGACTAGTATAAGAAAACATAGTGTCAAAATCAACATCTATCAATCCCTTTACAATACGAAAACAAAGCACTAGGTCATTTATCAATCGTCTCTGCTCTAGGCTATGAATACATAGCAATTTTAATCGTTGAGAATAGGATAAATGACGAATGTCGGCAAATCTTTTTGTGAAAGACCTCAGCACTTTCTCTACAGTGTCAATGTCTTTCAACAGTGCAGGTGACCAAAGGGGGGTGTTGTACTCAACAATGGGACGGACAAAGGTGTCAAACAGTTTTAGCAAAAAGCTCTTGTTTCGACTAACGAATGTGTTAAATATTAGAGCATTTAAAATCAAAGCCTTACGAGCTATTTTTGCACAGTACATAGAAGATTTTTGGTCATTGGATAGCATTATGCCAAGATCACAAACTGTTTTTACTCTACTGAGTATGTGACCGTTCAGGGAATACTGAACAGGGCTTGTGTGAACCTCCCAACAGAAAACTGAACATTTGGATATGGCAAGAGTTAATTGCCAAGTAGAAGCCCACCGACAAACTCTGTCCAAATCATCCTGAAGAAGGGTGCACGCACAACCACGCTTACAGACCTTATATATTTTGGCATCATCAGCAAAAAGCTCTATTGTACTGTAAAAAACAACGTCGGGCAGATCATTTATATACAATAAAAACAAAAGTGGTCCCAACACCGACCCTTGTGGTACCCCACTACGCACATAGGCATACTTTGAATACATTCCATTTATGCACACACGATGTAAACGATTATACAAAAAAGATTGAAACCATCTCAAAAGCGTTGCTCCAATACCGTAACTTTTCATCTTATGCATCAATTTGGAGTGTGATACTGTATCAAAAGCGCGTGCAAAATCTATATATATTGCATGAGTTTGATTACCTGCGTCTCTGGATTCGAACCACGACTGCAGTGTAACCAGAAGATTAGTCAAAGTAGATTTACCTTTTCGAAAACCGTGCTGCTTGTTTGTAATTAATTTATTAGCAGATAGATGGTCCCAAAGCTGATTTACAATAATAGATTCTAGAATTTTGCACGATACAACTGTTAAACTGATGGGTCGGTAATTGCTGGGGTCCGAATTTTGACCCTTTCTTTTAAATACTGGAACAACTGTGGCTTCTCGCCATTTAGCCGGCAAAACACCCTCATCCAGGGATTTACGAAAAATTTTTAAAAGAGGGGTTCCTACAGACAAGGCTAATTTCTTTAGCACAAACGCGGAGATACCATCAGGACCAGATGAGGTTTTGTTGTCCATTTTTTTCAAGACATCGATAATGTGTGATTCAGTTACAAGGACATTAGTAAAACTTTTGTTGGTACGACTTGGAAAAAAAGGTAAGTCACCGTTATCATTTTGATAAACAGACTCAAACTGGTCATTTAGTACGTCAGCTTTTTCGGCATCGGTACTGGCGACTGTACCATCAGGGTATGTCAAAGCTGGTATATTATCTCTAGACACTAGTTTAGACTTAATATACTTGAACAATGTCTGAACATTTCTACTACCAAGGATTCTGCTTTCACGTTCATGAGCTTCTTGCCTTAGTGCTCGCCTTGTTTCTACCGCTACTTTTTTATATATTTGCTTATTTTCTTCAGAACTGAAAGTTTTAAAAACTTTCCATAAACGCCGTTTTTTGCTAAGTAGCTTACGTACCGGTTTAGAATGCAGCTGAGTAGGTCGAGCACTAGAGCGTGGTACATAACAAAATACTGCATAATCAACAAAATTAGAAAACGTTTCCCACATATTATCAATGTCGCCAATCAAAACGTTCTCCCAATCAACAGAAATTAGGAAATCATTCATAAAATCATAATTGCCCTTTTGAAAATTATAGCTGATATTATTTAAACTTTCACTTTTGTTTCCCCAAAAATTGACTTTAAAGGAAATCATGTTATGGTCACTTGTTGAAAAGGGACATAAAACATTGACATGCGATACCATTTGGTGATCATTTGATAAAACAAGGTCGAGAATATTATCGTGACGCGTGGGTCTATCTATGTGTTGAACCAAACCAAGCTCATTTACTATATCTAAGAAACTCATATCCCGACAAGCTCCGCTAGTGTAAGAAACCCAATCGATAGAAGGCAGATTGAAGTCCCCACAAAGCAACAGTGTTTTACCCTGACCACCAAATGTCCTAATATTATGAAGCATTTCTGTATGGACATGGACAGGCGTATCAGGTGAACGATAAACTAATCCCACACGGATAGTAGACTTATTACATTTTATATCAAACCATAAACATTCAACAAACCCATCAAAGCAAAAATCAGCAACTTGCGAAACAGACAAACTAGATGCGTAGAATGCAACCACGCCTCCATGTTTTCTCAAACTACGGTCACATCTCAAGTGGCGATAGCATGTTCCTCGTATGTTGATGTTAGGTAGTGGATTTGCGGGGTTTAACCAAGTTTCCGTAACTAAGATAATATGAGGGATACAAGAAAAACGATGAGTAATTTCCGATTCTAAATCAATGAGCTTATTAGTAATAGACTGAGCATTAAACAAAATACAGTTCAATTCAATGTTTTTGCTACTTATGAGAGTTATTGGGGCACGCCGTTTGATGCCATTACCTAGTTTGACTGATTCGCATCAGATGCTACAATGGAGCCTCGAAAGATTTTGACTTGCTCGCCAAATTCGCGTCGTTGCTGCAAACTTTGGCGAAGTTGGCGATCAAGTAACATTTTTTTCAGATAAAATTCAGAGTCTCTGAATTCTGGGTGAAATTCTCTGAATTTCCCCTGAACTTCTCTGAAATTTATCTGAATTTCCTTTGAAAGTCTGTAAAATGTCTCTGAATGGAAAGGGTAAAAAACATCTGAAAAATCCGTGACCGAAAAAATTTTACAGAAAATTCAGATTTCCTGGTTTTCCTGTGAAAATTTTCAGTGTTTTGGGAATGAACATGAGCCCAAGTTCGAAGCGAAAAGTGGCTATAATCTTAGTTTTTGGATAAGTTTGAGTGCGTTATAATGTTTTAAGGCATCGTCTAGGCTTAGCTATCAGGATTCTCTAGGCTAAGCTGGCAGGATTTTTGGGTTAAGGGGGTAGTGTCGCCATAGCAGTTTTGCTCATATTTTGCAAAAAGAGAGCTTTTTACGTTGAAATTGTACGTTCACTGAGAAATTAGTCCAATGCTATATTGTATTAAATAATTACTGCCAGACACTAGACTACCAATATTTTCAACCAATCACTATTTGTAAGCCAGACATCACACAATGGCCAGAATTCACATACTAAAGGCCGATTCACACGCTGCGATTTTGCCGCTGCGATTTTGATGCGAAACGCAAGCCGCAGGGTGTCGCAAGCGAAACGCACCGTCTGAACAAGCTTTGCGGCCTTAGTGCGTCTCGCAGGTCAGTTTGCTGCGTCTTCACTGTTACAAAAAAATGACAAAGTGCTAAGCAAAAATTGTTTAAACCAACACAAACGTAGCATCAAAACGCAATGAAATCGCAGGTCGAATTACAGTCTGGCGTTTAAAACGCTGCGGCAAATTCAAGACGCAGGCATTCCGCACTAAAAACGCTGCGTCTGTTTAGACATTGCGTTTTGCTTGCGGCAAGCTGCGTTTTGCCGCAGCGGTGAAAACGCTGCGGCAAAATCGCAGTAAAATCGCAGCGTGTGAATCGGCCTTAAGAGTTATTCACATACTAACGCTAAGCGTTTGCTAAGTGTCAGCGCTTAATTTGTACTAAACTGTTATTCACAAAATAAACGCTTAAAAATTAGTGTTATACTAAACTTAGCGTTTAGCAACTTTTGTGCTTAGTTTTGGCTTTGGCTTGGAGTGCGCTCCCTGCTTGATGTGGATCCGGAATTCGTTATTTATTGGCATATCCATTTGGTATTTATAAATCCGATTGTAGATTTATTTAAATTACTATTTCTTATTAATAATATATATTTTTCTCGAACTATACATTTGTAAAAAATGTTTTCAGCAGGTGGATTCCTGAAAAATGCAAAATCAGCTCTACATGCTTCAGGGGGCATATCGTGAAAAATATAAATTTTCAAATAGAAGTTCTTGAAGAAAAATTACTTCGATTAAGATGCTCTACTCAAAAATGTAAAAAAACGAATTTGGACAACAAAGTGCATTTTTTATCTTTGGCGATTGAGGGGGGGGGGCTACCCAGGTCAAAAATCAAAGTTCTCCAATTTTGCTTATTTTCACATATGTTACTCCCCCAACGCACCCCAACGTCAGATGAGAACAATTAAGCTTGAAGGTGCACTTTTGGTTCAGTGTGTTCGTCAGTGTATTTACATAGGCAAAAGTACTGCAAAAAAGCCTAAAAGTAGCCCTCAGTTGAACAGTTCTAACACAAACCACATCAAGCTAATCAGGCTGAAACTTGGCATAGTAGCAGCCCACATGTATGCGCAAAATTGTATGATCCGGATTTTTTATATGTATTTTCAATTCTAAAATAGAGGGCGAAATGTGAAAAAATGGCTGTTTTTTGGGCACGCCAAATTTAAGTCATTTTACATTTGGCGTCACTGCTCAGGCCATGGGCAAAAATTTAAAAAAATGGATCATAGAGGTTGAGATATGACATTAGGCTATCGAATCATGTAAAAATCAGCTTCGTCAGTATTAACAAAAATTTCGAGTAAAGGAACGCTTTGTGAGCACAAAAAACTTTTTTTGCGCCTATGATTTACACGTAAAATTGAATTTTTGGGAGCCCCTAGTAAAAACTTGGCAAAAGCATTGGTTCCAGTTTGTTACATCTGCGATGCGCCTTCCCTGGGGCTACATTTTGTGCAAATTTGAAGCGAATCGGAGAACCTAAAATTTTCACTTTTCCAGGTAGCCCCCCCCCCCCTTAAACGAGCAAAATGGATCGAATTGGTCGGAAAATGTCACTAATATATCCTAAATTGCATGCCCTTTCTTCCCATGGCGGCCAAAAACCTCCCATACTCTCCCTATCCCTTCCCCACACCATCCCCTAACTAAGCGCTTAGCGCTTAGGGAGCTCCCGAGGTCCCTAAACTTAAGCGCTTAATTCTAAGCCAAACACTAAATTTTAAGTATGTGAATACAAAATTGATACGCTAAGTTAAGCGTTAGTGTTTGCTAAGCGCTTAAATAAACACTAAGTATGTGAATAACACTTAGCGCTTATAAGCGCTAACACTTAGTGTAAACACTAACTTGTGAAGTCCACATAACGTGTCCACGCACAGTTTTTTGCCACAAATAAGAAAAAAGAAAAACAAAGGTTCGTTTTTCTTTTGATTTTAAAATACGCGTCTAGATTTTTCACAATTTATCATTATTGCTATGAGTACTTCACAGTTTCCGCACAGTTTCACAGTTCAAACAGGTATTACTCCGCAACCACTCAAGCAATTTGCACTAAATTTTGTGTGCATAAACTACAACATATGTCTTTTCAGTCTGTGTAAACAAACTAGACAAACAGATTAATAATTGTGGCGAAATTATCGAATGTGAATAGGTTTTCAAATCGACCTTTTCCCGACTTTGCGACCTCACTGCTAACAGTTTACTGCACTAATTTTGATGAAACTTGGCGAAAATACTTGCCTTGACATATATTTTTAAAATATATAAAGAACGGTGGCTTATCTTTTACTGAAAAAGTTTTACAGTTGCGCAAAATCGACTGCTTTCGCGACACTACCCCCTTAAATGCAGTTGGGGGGGGGGAAATAGTGGACCTATTTTTTGAGTAGAGCACCTTGGGGGAAGCATTTTTGCTTTAAGAACCCTTATTTCATTTTTTGGATTTTCTGAGATACGACACCCCGAAATCTGAACCCTCAGTTAAGGGGGTAGTGTCGCGAAAGCAGTCGATTTTGCGCGACTGTAAAACTTGTTCAGTAAAATTTTAGAAATTGTTCTTTCTATATTTTAAAAATCTATCTAAAGGCAAATTATTTTGCCAAGTTTCAGCGAAATTGGTTGAGCACATACTTTGCAATAATGTCTCAAAGTCGGAAAAATGACGAAAAAAAAACCTATTCACATTCCATTTTTTAGTCACATTTATCAATTTTTCTGTTTAGTTTTTTTACACAGGCTAATAGCACATATGTTGTAGTTTATGCATACAAAATTTAGTGCAGATTACTGTAGCGGCTGTGGAGTAATACTAGTTTGATTTGTGAAGGTGTACTTAAACTGTAAAAACGTAACAGCAATAATGATAAATTGTGAAAAATCTAGACGCTTATTTTCAAATCAAAAGAAAAACGAACCTTCAATTTTCTTTTTTCTTATTTGTCGCAAAAAATTGTGCGTCCACACATTATGTGTACTTCACAAGCTGGCCAATCTGATATCTGGCTTGATTTTTCGAACTTTTATGTCCCTATTGTGTGATGTCTGGCTTACTAATGACGATTGGTCCAAGATATTTGTCAATATTGACAGTGTCATGTCTGGCAGTCATTATTTGATACCATACAGCGTTGGCCTAGCTTCTCATTGAATGTACTACTTCAAAACAAAAAGTTCTATTTTCACAGCCTATGAGCAAAACTGCTTTCGCGACACTACCCCCTTAAGGACGTTTTCGTAATTTTTTTCCGAAGCTCTTGTTTTTTCCGTTCTAATCGTGTCTAAATGGTGTCATATTATTGTTTACAATTTTTTAGAATCAAAACAAAGGCTCTTTGACCGGGTTCCTGCCGAAAAATTGGCCAAATTCGCCAGAAACGTCCAATTTTTGACCAAATTCAAACTTGGCCTCAATTTAGGCTTGGGCTTAGGCTTAGGCTTAGGGCTTAGGCTTAGTAAGGGGCTTAGGCTTAGTATCAGGCTTAGGCTTAGGCTTAGGTTCAGGCTTAGGCTTAGGCTCAGGCTTAGGCAATAAAAAAATCGAAATTTTCAGAAAAAATCCTGCCAGCTTAGCCTAGAGAATCCTGCCAACTAAGCCTAGACGATGCCTTAAAACATCATAACGCACTCAAAACTATCCAAAAACAAAGATGATAGCCATTTTTGGCTTCGAACTTTGGCCTACGTTCACTTCCAAAAACACTGAAAATGCAATTTTCAAGGGTTCATAGCTCAGAAAATCCAAATTTGTGGATAGGGGTTCTATTACAAAAAATGCTTCTCTCAAGGTGCACTACTCAAAAAAATAGGTGTACTATTTTCCCCCCAACTGCACTTGATCCGGATTTTTCCTGAAAATTTCGATTGTTTAGTACCTAAGCCTGAGCCTAAGCCTGAACCTTAGGCCGTGTTTACATTGAGCTGGAGCAGCTGAAAAAAAGCTCAAGCAGCTGAAAAAAAGCGGATAAGTATGGCGGTCACTACAGACTACATGTAGCTACTCCGTTGTCATAACAACGCTGCAGTTCCAGCTTTTTTTCAGCTGCTCCAGCTTTTTTTCGCCGTTTCCGTCTTAAGCAGCTGGAAAAAAGCCGGAAATGGCGAAAAAAAGCTGCAGCTTTTGAGTCAGTATTTTTGACTAAATCCAATTTTGCGCTAAAAATTTCATGTAAAGTTTAATTTTTGGACAAAGTTTGATTTCCAGCTAAAGCTTACATCCTACAAACTTCTAACCTAGCCTATTCGAAAGAGCGTTCAATTTTGACCCCCCCTAGGTTTAGGGTATATAGGGGGACTCCGGATCATTAGTCGAAAAAATGCCGTTTTTCCGACTTATTCGACCCCTAAGGGTTTTAACACCAATAATTTCACTTCAAATTTTTATTAAAAGGGGCGACAGCTATTTTGGGGGCTAGAGATCAGATTGGGGGCATGGCTGACGATGGGGGTTTTATATTTTTATTAAAAGATGGGGTAGGAAGCGAATTAGAATCGAAAATAATTCCCCCCCGCTTCAGTCTGACCGCGGTTCACTATAGACTAGCGGTGCAGCTGAAGAATAGGGGGAAAAATTCCATTTGAACTTTTCATTGCCGAAAAACATCATTTTATACGTTTTTCAGTGCGCTGAGTTCATTTTTAGCACTTTTGAAGCGAAAAAGCGTTGATTTATGGCTTTTCAAATTCAAATTTTGTCGAAAATCATCATTTTTCGACATATGCATTGGGATGAATTGTCGAAAATTATCAATAATACAGACAGTCGTATAATTCAGTCTTGAATTTGATCATAATAAAGTAACACATGATAGTATATTTAATTCTGCTTTGTTTCCAACATATTCTGCTCAATTTTGCCAAAAGAGTTCAATTTTCCTAACTATAAAATAGGCGAAATACACGTCGTCAAACTGAGCTCATATATCGAAAGTTTTTGTTTCTTTTTGGGTAGACATTAAAATAATTACATTTTCCCAGAAAAAATAGCCATCTTTAGTCATAAGTACCAATTTTTAATAAATTCAAATACCATAAATACTTATTCAAAATGTCACTGATGCTCAGCATCAAGCTGGCACTGACAGTCAACTTAGGCGCAAAAGTTCAGCTTTATTTATGATTCCACAGTAGCAAGTGCGCTTTTATTTGATGTACGCAACAAACAAGACTAATCCCTTGCTCACCCAAATACTAAGCCTAAGCCTAATCACTAAGCCTCAGCCTAAGCACTAAGCCTCAGCCTAAGCACTATGCCTCAGCCTAAGCACTAAGCCTAAGCCTGAGCTTTGCGTCTGAGCGCTAAAGCAAAGGCCGATTCACACGGTGCGTTTTTGCCGCTGCGATTTTGACGCAAAACGCAAGCCGCAGGGTGTCGCAAACGAAACGCACCGTCTGAACAAGCTTTGCGGCCTTAGTGCGTCTCGCAGGTCAGTTTGCTGCGTCTTCACTGTTTCAAAAAATGATAAAGTGCTAAGCAAAAATTGTTTAAACCAACACAAACGCAGCATCAAAACGCAATGAAATCGCAGGTCGAATTGCAGTCTGGCGTTTAAAACGCTGCGGCAAATTCAAGACGCAGGCATTCCGCACTAAAAACGTTGCGTCTGTTCAGACATTGCGTTTTGATTGCGGCAAGCTGCGTTTTGCCGCAGCGGCCAAAACGCTGCGGCAAAATCGCAATAAAATCGCAGCGTGTGAATCGGCCTTAAGCCTAAGCACTAGGCCATTTGATTTAACCCATTTAGCCAGGTTTTAACCCATTTGATTTAGGTGGCAGTCCCCATTTGGATTTATGCGACGCTATTTAATGCGTATTCCTATTATATTTTGGAAAAGCCCCAACTGGTGGTGTACTTGTTTCAGACAGGCTGATTCCTCGACTAGCAAGCAACTGCCTATTATTTTATTTTCTGTGATGAATCGCACTCTGCGGTCGAGTTCTACGAGCTCCATGGACGCGCTATTACCACCGAATTGCCCTAAATGTGATACTGTTATTGGTTCTGGGGACTACACCATCCCGTGCCCGCTGTGTGAAATAAAATTTCACGCACGATGCGTGAGTATTAATAATAAATCGAGGCTGCTCAAAAAGCTGGAGTCACCCCCTTTTTGGCCATGGTGTGCGATGACTGTAAAGGGCTCAAGTCTCGCGTTGCTGTCGTAGAGCAACAAATGGCCGCTATTGTTGCAGCCAAAACGGAACCCCCCCTAGCGAACTCCAGTGAAAGAAACTCTGCTGTACAACGACATGAACTTGATGCGATTTTAAATCGTGTGAGTAAAATCGAAGAGAGTTTAGCCACGACCTTGCCAAATGCTATTTCTTCCGCCATTCAGGAAACCGTCGAACTGCATGGCAAGAAAGATAATTTAGTTGTAATGAGTCTACCTGAAACAACGGCTAAACTCGATTTGGAATTTGTGCGAAACTGTGCGCTGCAAATGGGACTTGAGCCTTCTGACATCAAATGCTGCTTCCGTGACGGCCCACCGAAGCAAAACAACAGGCCCCGTATTCTGAAGGTCTGCTTCGGTAATTCTGGCACCCGGGCCCAATTTCTGCGCGGGTTCTACAATCTTATGCAACAACTCGGGGGTTTTTCGCGGGCGTGGGTGCGCCCTGACCTAACCTACGCCCAACGTGAAGCCGATCGCGCCTTGAGAGCCCAAGTGAAATTGCGACGAGAAGCCGGGGAAAGAGTGAAGATTCAAAATAATCGTATCGTAAGCTTATAGGACACTGACCTCCCTCCCTAGGTCTGCCTCGCCTATCGAGCGTGTAACCAGACATGTGTCTTCATCTAAAAAATTTTATTTGGTTTCTGTAAATAGCCAATGCTTGACAAACAAAATTGATGATCTTTTTCTTGATACTGATATAGCTAAAGCTGATATAGTTTGCATTTAAGAAACTTGGCTGAGCTCTGATCATAATGATGCCTTTTTGCAGATACCATATGGTTACACGGTCTTTCGATGTGATGGACAGCAAGGTCTTCATGGTGGAATTATAACACTTGCTCGGGCTGAGTTGTGTGCACGTTTAGTTGAATCTATATCTATCGGTGGTTCAATTGAGGTACTTTTCATAGATATCACTGTGAAGTATGTCTAAAAAATGTGGTTAGTGTGAATAGCGTGTTTATAAAGGTTAAAATTATGTCTAACGAAGTTTTTACAATAACAAACGCTCAACGTATTCACATTTGACAAAGTGATGTAAAGTGCTTGGCTCAAAGGCGGCACAGTTTTGTTACGAATTTTAGGTGTGGTTGGTTGTGTTTTCGGCTGCGGCCCATTGATTTTTTTATATTGCCCCAATTTATTGTATCTGCCCCAAATGTTGCGTTTTGGTCAATAAATATTACCCCAATTAGTTTCTTGTGGTTTTCACTGTATTTTTAGTCAGGTAGCGTAGGTTTCGAGCAGATTTTAGGCTTAGGGCATTTTCTAGGCTTAGGGAACGACGTAGGCCCTTCGTTTTGGTCAGGGGCGTCTCACTTCGGTCTCGGACCTAGGGAATCTACCTGAAGCCTACGAGGCAACAGCGGAAATGACCAAAAACTTAACATGGCGAGGCTGCCAGACCGAATGCTGACAACCCAGGCCTAAAGGTAGGGCCAAAATACGTATTTCTGTTGTGTTTTTCTGTGTCCCTGTCTGGAAAATGCCCCCCCCCTAGGCGTTATGCTGCCAAATTTTCGGAAAATTATTGAGTTTTGTGCTACCTTACCCACAAAATTTTTCTAGCATGGTTTTTGCCCCCAATTTTTCATTTTTTGGGAAAATTTTCGCTTAATTCATGAGCCTTCAGAGATCTCCGCCTCGGCGTAATTCAGAATGTATATGCTTTAAATTCGAAAAAATATAAAATGTTTTTATAATTTGGTAAGCAGTTTTCTTCAGTATATACTATCAACGACAACTTATCACCTCCGTTTGTACTAAGAACTTATGATAATATACCTAACCTTGACTTGACTCAAGACCTAGTTCCCAAGCATTTGAAAAAATGTCCCCTGAAAACTTCTGCTGGCCCGGATCAGACCTCCGTTTATTTTAAATAAATTAGCCCATTCTTTATCCATACCCCTGTTGTATATTTTTAAAAAATCACTTTCTACCGCACAACTACCAGAAATATGGAAAATTGCTCATGTGGTTCCAGTTTATAAGGGTAAGGGTCTTAGCTCTGATCCAGCAAATTATCGACCCATTAGTCTTACCTCTGCAGTAAGCAAAGTCCTTGAAAGTATATTACGTGACCACGTTTTAAAATTCCTACAGGCGAAAAACTTAATTAATCCAAATCAGCATGGTTTCCTAAAAAACAAGTCTACTTTTTCTAATTTGTTGTGCACCTTTGAGGAATTGACTCGTAAGTGTGACCAAGGCAATATAATTCACAGTGTATACCTCGACTTTGCCAAAGCTTTTGATACAGTGTCTCACCGAAAACTGATTTTCAAATTAGAAAATTATGGTATAACTGGAAATATAGAGTCTTGGATAGCATCTTTTTTACAAAAGCGAACTCAAGTTGTGAAAGTTAGTGTATCGTTTTCAAAAAGTCTCCCGGTCACTAGTGGAGTACCTCAGGGTACTGTTCTAGGTCCTCTCTTTTTTCTGATTTTCATAAATGATTTACCTGATGTAGTAACTAATAGCCATATTCAGTTATTTGCTGATGATGTTAAACTGTTTAAAACTACCCAGTCTGATAGTTTATCTCCTCTATTAGCAGCGGATATTCAACGAATTTTCCATTGGGCCAATATTTGGCAACTTCAGCTTGCCAGCCATAAGTGTCAGGTAATTGGTTTTGGTCCAAGTGGAGTGAATCTTAAGTATAAATTAGGAGAAACTGAGCTCCCATTTGTAGAGAAAATTAAAGACCTGGGTGTTACTGTATCTAAAACATGCAAATTTTCTGATCATTGTAAGGAGATAGCCAATAAAGCAAATTTAATTTCTGCAAATATTTTTCGATCATTCAAGTCCCGGGATCCCAGTTTCTTAATTAAGATGTTTAATACGTATGTTAGACCGATTTTGGAATATTGCTCCCCGATATGGTCACCATATTTACTTAAGGATATAGATATGATCGAAAATGTTCAACGTAAGTTTACTAAACGTTTCCCAGGACTGCGAAATTATACATATCCAGCTAGATTAACCAAATTGAAAATGAAATCTTTAGAGTACCGTCGCTTGGAATCAGAACTGGTGTTAATGTATAAATTGACAAAAAATTTGATTGATATAGACTGCTCACAATTTGTTGTACCATCGTCAACTCTGGAATATCTTCGGGGTCACTGTATGAAACTAAAAACTCCTAGATTTAAGAGAGATTTTAGAAAGCACTTCTTTACTTGCAAAATTCCACCGATTTGGAACAGCCTACCTGAACATATAGTTATTGCACGAAACGAAACACAGTTCAAACTACGGCTTGAATCTATAGATTTGTCTAACTTTTTAGTGGGGCGGGGTCTCAGATGACCAGGGAATGGTCTTACCCTGTCCTTTGCTCGAAAAATACTGAGTAAGAGTTAGCTAGCTTATGCTTGTCGCTTGGTTTTTTTCTTTTATGCTGTTAGCAGTCGCTGTTATGCTTATTTTGTTTTCGTTATCGTTAGATTTTGTACTAACCCTTAATAAAAGCCTCACCGAGCGGTTTCCGGCCCCTCTGGGGTCGTTTTCTGCCCGCGGCAATATATTTGTGTCTACTAACTTTAGACATCATCGGTTATTGTAAGGAACATTTGTATAATGCTAGCTTCTATTGTTAAACCGATGATTTTTCTGAGCATTAAACAAATTCTTCTTCTTCTTCTTCTTCTAGCACAAAATAGCGCCCAAATAGCGCAAATAGCACCCTCAGGTGCTATAAGCGCTAATTTTTAAGCCTATGAAAAAAATAGCGCTTATAGCACTTTGATGCGCTATCGTTTTGCTATATGCGCTATTTTTTAATATCGTCCGTGATAACACAAACAAAAAGTTTAAAAGAATGTTAAACTTCTTAATTTTAATTGAGAGATCTTATACGTACTAAAAAGTACAAAAGTTTTCATTAAAATAGCCGATAGCACAAAATAGCGCCTAAATAGCGCAAATAGCACCCTCAGGTGTTATACGCTATCGAATAAAATAAAAATTTTATCTAAGTAAAAATAGCGCCTCCAGAAAAAATAGCACCTGCCATGCGCTATTATAGCGCTGTGCTATTATAGCACTTTGATATTTTTCGGATTTTGAAATGTGCTATAATTTGCCAAAAAAGCGCTATTTTCCGAAGCGCTATATGCTATATTGTAGGTGCTATATGCGCTATATAGCGCATATAGCGCTTCTAGCACTTCGATAGCGGGGGGGGGGTAAGGGGGGAGGGGGGGGAGGGGGGATGGTACCTGTAGTAGCGTATATAGCGCAAATAGCGGGGGGGTGCACAGGGAAACCATGAGTCGGAATCCAGTGTGAATCTAGTGTGAAATTTTAAAATTTCACACTGTTTTCCGATGTCGAAATCGGGTGTGAAATGAGTCGAAAAAATTTCACACTTGTTTTCGACTCGTTTTCGACTGGTCCAATTTGTCCAACAATTTTCACACTCATTTCAGACGTCGGAAATTAGTGTGAAATGTTTCACACTAATTTCGCACTGAATTCACACTCTTTTTCGACGTCGGAATCCAGTGTGAAAAACGTCGAAAACATTTTCGATGAAATTCACAGTAAATTCAGACTGTCGGAATCCAGTGTGAAAATGTTCAACAATGGTTTTCTACTGGTTTCACACTGGTTTTAGACTCTTTTCACACTAGTTTCACACTGGTTTTCGACTGTTTTCCGACTATTTCACACTAGTTTACGACTAATTTCACACTAGTTTTACACTTGTTTTCGACTAATTTCCGACTATTTCACACTATTTTTCGACTATTTTCACAATATTTCAATCATTTCACACTCGTTTTGGACATCATTCAAACTGGTTCACGACCATTTTATTGTTGTATTCAAGGTTTTTATGCTGTTTCAGTAGTTTTTTTGCCATTTGTTTAGGTGTTGCTACGAATTGTGAACGATTGTTTGCTTTGATTCACTCGTTGAGTGGTACAGTTGAGTATATGTAAGGCATGTTTGGAACTTAATTTTTTGACGTGTTTTGACTATTCTAACGCTTTTTTTATTTATATTCCAAGAAGCAGAAAGCTATTACGTACCATTTGCTCATTGCGGTAAACTGAATCATTAGACGTAAATATTGTATCGTGGTAGGCTGAGATTCGTAACGGCGCCCTGCCCGATTGTTTTTGTATATACAGGTCTAAAAACTTGTCAGCGTATAGTACAGTCCGGAGGAAAACGTATATAAGCGGTATCCAAAAGGGGTTTTGCTGGTATTTTTGGAGAGAAAGATGCTAGCTTAAATGTTAAAACACTTCTGCAGAGGACTACCCATCCTCTATTTATGACCGCAGTGGCAGGTTCCTACTTCTTTCGTACGAGGGGGGGCATGATCGAAATAAGACGGGGTAAAAAAACCAATGTGGGGGAAAAAAACCCCACTTTTTGAAAATAGTCTGGTGAATGGTGATGTCGAAAAACCTATATAGTTTGTGCAGCCCGTGCACTCCCCTTAGAGGGTCGCAGCCCCCCTTTGAGTTGGTGGCTCAGGTTGCTCCGCACACCCAGTCCCCCACGGTGATCGGTGGCTCGCATTGCTCCGCTACCCCCCCCCCCCCCCGCACGCCCTCCTTTGCGAAATCCTGGATACGCCATTGTAAGCTTCACTTGCAGTTGCAGCATGAAGAGTATATATTTATAAAATTTATTACTAAATCTCTAAAAGCAAGACGACGTACATATAATCCAGCCAAAGGAAATCATAACATTTAAGTTGAATATACAATGGGGAATTTGGGCTGTATGCTGTGGTGTGAAACAAGTCTGAAAACTGTGTGATACTAGTGTGAAATAAGTGTGAAACGAGTGTGAAACGAGTGGAAATTACGTACGCTGAAGTAGAGAGTCTGAATATAGTGTGAAACGAGTGTGAATGTAGTGTGAAACGAGTGTGAATTTAGTGTGAAACTAGTGTGAATTTAGTGTGAAACTAGTGTGAAATTACGTACGCCGCACAAGAATCTGAATATAGTGTGAAACTAGTGTGAATGTAGTGTGAAAGGAGTGTGAAAATAGTGTGGAAATAATGTGAAACGAGTGTGAATTGAGTGTGAAACTAGTGTGAATTTAGTGTGAAACTAGTGTGAAATTACGAACGCTGCACAAGAGAGTCTGAATATAGTGTGAAACTAGTGTGAAACGAGTGTGAAAATAGTGTGAATGCAGTGTGAAATAGTTTTAACTGTGCTGCGCAAAATTTCACACTGGATTCCGATGAGTCGTAATCCAGTGTGAAATAGTCGAAAACGAGTGTGAAATTATCGGAAAGGAGTCGAAAAAGAGTCGAAAACTAGTGTGAGCTTGCTCTCGGAATCCAGTGTGAAAAATTTCCCACTCTTTTTCGACTCGTTTCGCACTCGTTTTCGACGACATTTTTCTCCCTGTGGTGGGGGGGGGGCGTTTTTGAGCTGGAAACTATAGTAGCGCAAATAGCGCAAATAGCGCCTAGGGGTGGGGGGGTAAAATCTGGTGCTCGTGCACGCTTACACGCGACATCTACCGGTTTTTGAGTTTCACGTTCCTTCTGCCTTATTTTAATTTTTTATGACCGATTAAAAATTTCTATTTTCGCTAAATGCGCACAATTTTTCAAATGGCATAGCTGAGCGAAACTTTGCTTGAATTTTACGATTTATAACTTAAACTGTAGGCAATCATGTTCCCGAGGTGTATCTTTTCTTATAATTTTAATCCAAATGTTTTTGCTCAAATTACACCAATTTTTCTAAAATTGGTCAACTTTAAAACGCTGCAGAATTTCACCAAAAGCAGAAATCAACATTTTCAAAGAAGGTGCACCTGCATTGCACCCGTTGAGAAAAGTTGGAGAAGCCAAAAAGTAGCTAACGAAAAATTGAAAAATCGTGTACTTTTGTCGATATCGCTTAAGGTGGCACTCCTGAAATGTGGGTTTTGGTCATTATTTTGAAAACGCGCAAAAATAGACATGAATCGTAAGAACAAAAGTTGATCAGAAGTGAATTTCCTTCAATTTGATGTACATATCACATAAAATTTTTTTTTAACATTTTTGAGCAAATTTCGTCATGAAAAATAGATTTTCACGGAAATGCCTTCACAAGCCAGTGCATTTACACGTATGTAATGAATTTGAAAGGCTGAAAAACACTAGCAGTAGTGTTTTACTGAAACGTAATTAAAAATTTTTGGTGTTTTATTGAGTGTGGTATAATTTTTTTGTGAACTAACGCAATAGTTTCTGCATGAGACAGAAATATAGTGCGTGTGAATACAAACGCAAATTTTCGGCTTGCGATTTTAAAAAATTGGCTCAACGAAAAAAGTTAAAATTTGGCACATAAATGCACCTTGTCATCTTCGAGCGGTCGCAAAATTTGATTTTTGGCAAATCGATAGTATCTAAAAAATTTAACCAAATTTATGTTTTTCAAAAATCGCGATTTTAGTGTTTTTCGATATATCAATCATATTCATCAAAAATGACTTTTTGCGACCGCTCGACCACGTTGAGGCGAGCAAAATGAGCTATTGATTGTGCAACAGCTACTTACTTGCGAAGAGAAATCGCAAGCCGAAATTCCACTCACGTTTGGTCTACAGTGAATGCTAATTTGTATCAATCAACTTCATTTTTTGTATTTAGGCATACTTTTACACCAGCTTGCCATTGTGTATCTAAAATTGGCCCCAAACTGCCGTTTTTTGAAAAGTCACATTTCAGGAGCGCCACCTTAAGGTGGCACTCCTGAAATGTGGGTTTTGGTCATTATTTTGAAAACGCGCAAAAATAAACATGCATCGTAAGAACAAAAGTTGATCAGAAGTGAATTTCCTTCAATTTGATGTACATATCACATAAAAAATTCTTTGAACATTTTTGAGCAAATTTTGTCATGAAAAATAGATTTTCACGGAAATGCCTTCACAAGCCAGTGCATTTACACGTATGTAATGAATTTGAAAGGCTGAAAAACACTAGCAGTAGTGTTTTACTGAAACGTAATTAAAAATTTTTGGTGTTTTATTGAGTGTGGTATAATTTTTTTGTGAACTAACCCAACAGTTTCTGCATGAGACAGAAATATAGTGCGTGTGAATACAAGCGCAAATTTTCGGCTTGCGATTTTAAAAAATTGGCTCAACGAAAAAAGTTAAAATTTGGCACATAAATGCACCTTGTCATCTTCGAGCGGTCGCAAAATTTGATTTTTGGTAAATCGATAGTATCTAAAAAATTTAACCAAATTTATGTTTTTCAAAAATCGCGATTTTAGTGTTTTTCGATATATCAATCATATTCATCAAAAATGACTTTTTGCGACCGCTCGACCACGTTGAGGCGAGCAAAATGAGCTATTGATTGTGCAACAGCTACTTACTTGCGAAGAGAAATCGCAAGCCGAAATTCCACTCACGTTTGGTCTACAGTGAATGCTAATTTGTATCAATCAACTTCATTTTTTGTATTTAGGCATACTTTTACACCAGCTTGCCATTGTGTATCTAAAATTGGCCCCAAACTGCCGTTTTTGAAAAGTCACATTTCAGGAGCGCCACCTTGGGGGCGCTCCGGGAATCAAGGATTTGGGCCGTATTTTTTGAAAACAGCCAAAATGACCTATCATTCTTGAAGGAAAGTTGCCCAAAATACCATTTCTGATGTTTTGACGTGCATATCTTCATAGCAAAAAATTTGAAAAAAATTGGACAATTTACTGATTTTGGCCCGTATTCACATACTAACACTAACACTTAAAGTTAGTGTAAACACTAACTTTAAGTGCTTCGTAACACTAAATTTAGTGCTACGAAGCACTTAAAGTTAGGGTTCACACTAACTTTAAGTGTTAGTGTTAGTATGTGAATACGGGCCTTTATTCAACTTTTACACAAATTCAGCAAGTAAGCCAGTGCATCAACGCTTTTTGAGGTTTTGCAAACAGACGATACGTAAATTTTATTAGTCGTAATGAAAAATTAGAACAATTTTATTGCGTTTTGTGCAAAAAAATCGCACAAGAAACCATCTCCAGAAGCAGCAGACTCAAATATAGGCTGTGTGAATACAAAACCAATTTTTCGGCATTCGATTATAAAATGCTGGTAAGATATTTTTCTACAAAATTTTGCACAATTATAGCCTTAGGCTCTGCGCAGTTGAACAATTTTTTAGTTTTTTAAGATAAAGCCTAGAATTTTTTTTATATGAATTTTATTGCTCAGAGTTCGACTTCGAAAACACATAATGGCCCGTATTCACATACTAACACTAACACTTAAAGTTAGTGTAAACCCTAACTTTAAGTGCTTCGTAGCACTATACGAAGCACTTAAAGTTAGGGTTTACACTAACTTTAAGTGTTAGTGTTAGTATGTGAATACGGGCCAATGACACTTTTTATCCAAACCTGACATAAATGTTAAAAACCAAAATTATGTTCAACTAGACAAGCACATAAGCTACATTTTGGTTTATAATTTATGACTATACGCAAAGCATAAGCAGAGTTATCGTTTGCCGAAAATTCACTCACGTTTGGTGCTCTGGGAGTCGCGTGACATGATCACGTGATTTGAAATTTTGCCTACAGTGTTCTTTTGTGCCATAGCACATATATGCACAGTAAAGTTTGACATTTGCCAATTTTTTTGCCAATTTTCGATGTAACCCCCGATTCCCGGAGCGCCCCCTTTACGGGGGCGCTCCGGGAATCGGGGGTTACATCGAAAATTGGCAAAAAAGTTGGTAAATGTCAAACTTTACTATACATATGTGTAGTATGGCAGAAAAGAACACTGGAGGCAAAATTTCAAATCACGTGATCATGTCACGTGACTCTCAGAGCACCAAACGTGAGTGAATTTTTGGCAAACGATAACTCTGCTTATACTTTGCGTATAGTCACACTTTATATACCAAAATGTAGCTTATGTGCTTCTCTAGTTGAACATTATTTTGGTTTTTAACATTTATGTCGGATTTGGATAAAAAATGTCATTATGTGTTTTCGAAGTCGAACTCTGAGCATTAAAATTCATATAAAAAAAATTTCTAAGCTTTATTTTAAAAAACTAAAAATTTGTTCAACTGACTATAATTGTGCAAAATTTTGTAGAAAAATATCTTACCAGCATTTTATAATCGAATGCCGAAAAACTGGTTTTGTATTCACACAATCTATATTTGAGTCTGTTGCTTCTGAAAATGGTTTCTTGTGCGATTTTTTTTGCACAGAACGCAATAAAATTGTTTTAATTTTTCATCACAACTCATAAAATTTACATATCGTCTGTTTGAAAAACCTCAAAAAGCGTTGATGCACTGGCTTACTTGCTGAATTTGTGTAAAAGTCGAATAAAATCAGTAAATTGTCCAATTTTTTCCAAATTTTTTGCTATGGAGATATGCGCGTCAAAACATCAGAAATAGTATTTTGGGCAACTTTTCTTCAAGAATGATTGGTCGTTTTGGCTGTTTTTAAAAAATACGGCCCAAATCCTTGATTCCCGGAGCGCCCCCTTAACGTAATTTAGAACTTTTCTAGAAAGGTTTGCCTACACAAACGATTTTTTAAAAGTTGCTGTCGTCTATTCGCTGCGGAAACCGTTATCAAAAGTAACAAAAGTCATATACAATTTTTTAGAAAATGGATTTCAAGATTCTGCCATATTGAAAATCGGGTCAAAAAATAAGTTCAACAAGACTACACGTTATGTATATCAAACGAAAGCTAATTGACTGCTGAACAACCTTTCTTCAAGAGCAAAGTCCTAAAAACGTGACTGAAAAATTTTACAGCCCAAAGTCAGTTATTCGGAGCGCCACCTCAAGAGCACATTCTTTATATCGTTAGAATGCCCTACGCTAATTCTACAATCAGTTGACGTTTAAAGCCCGGTTCATACCTCGTGTTTTGTGCTCTTGTGTTTTCACCCAGTGTTTTGTGCTTTTCAGTGCATGTCCGAAGTTGCTTGTGTTATTGCTTGTGCTTTTGATGTTGTGTTTTCAGACATGAAAATTTTGTGTTTTTAGATTCATGTTGAACATTTGTGTTCTGTGCTTTTCAGAGTGCTTTTGTGTTTTTGTGCTTTTGTGCTCAGCATTATCCAGTTTGTACTCAAAAGCACATTAGCACAAAACATACGTAACGTGTTGTTATCCTGTAATTGGATTAAACTGTCAATTACAATCTCATAAAGCCATTTCTTCGAAAAATATTTAGCTGTACATTGTTTTATTGATTATTAAATAGTCTGACGTCATAGTTTTTTGCAATTTTGTTAAAAAATTTATTATATATCACGTTGTAAAAATGCTACAAAACTCTATAAAAAGTAAAACTTGAAGAAAATAACAATTTTCGTCAATTTACATTTCATAGTATTATACGAAAAAATTTGACAAGAGCAAGAAACAATTGTGATTGGATAAATATAAAAAAACATTTTGAAAAACTGAACATGTTTCGAAAACACACTCAAAACACACGGAAAACACAAAAGTACAAATCAAAAACAAAAAACACAAAATATGAACTGGAAAACACAAAAGAAGAAAACACAAAACACTGAAACACAAAAACACAAGTATGAACTGCAAAAACACAAAAACACTGACGAAAACACAAAAGCACAAAACACAAAGTACAAAAACACAAAAACACGAAAACACGAAAACACAAAACCCCAAACACTAAGTATGAACCGGGCTTTATTGAATATCTGTAAAAACTATTTGTATGGCTCGGGCCTGTTGCATAAAACTTTTCATAAGTAAATAGGTTCAATAGGTGAATAGCTATTGTTTAGTTTGCGTTGCATAAAGCAATAGGTTAATAAGCAATAAACAATAGGTGGACGCTAACATTAGTTCATTAGGTGTTCTGCAATAGGTTCTATAGGCGAGTGTTGCATAAAACACTTATCACTTATTGAGCCTATTGCAAGGAACCTATAAATTTTGCTTATTTTTCGATAGGTGTGTATGGTACCTATTGTATCGTTCATTCTTCATATCTGTTGCAAGTTTTTGAAAAAAATTTTTGCAGAGTGCTAGATTATGTGAATA
>JASANF010019716.1:0-12225 GCA_030248245.1 Trissonchulus sp. WLG1_4
AACCTCATTGAATACTGCGCGCAAGACGCAAACGTTTCGGTATTGCGTGTCGCAAATTTTTTTTTGAATTGGAAAAAAAAAACAAAAATCCCGACACGAATTAATAACCTTAAAAACTAGACTTATCAAATAGCCAAAACCCAGAGAGTGGCCATCGTTTACTCGATGAACCTAACCCTACCTTAGTCAACTACAAACAGTTCATATTGCCAAAGCCACGTAAGCATCCAATAGTCCTATTACAGTAAGTAATACATCCAACATTAGCCAGTGGAACTTGCTAATTACCTTCAAAAAAAACTACAAGCCATGAAAAAGTGAAGTAATACACAAACTAACTTCTAAGTAAAAGCAACTCCGCAACTCTAAGTCAAGTTACTACGTGACACAGTTCGTTTTGGCCTAAAAGAGTTACGGTTCTGCACTTCTACTAATTTTATCTCAATCTTAGCAAAAAAAACAAACAACGGATAGCAACCGCATTAACACTAGTCATTAAATGAAAGCAATCATTTTAACTCCTAGTCTACAAAGAGCAAGAGGCATTGTACCAGAAATGGTGCTAAAATAATACAAAACATACCATAATTATCAAGAGCAACAAACAGCAAAACTTGGGTTGCACTAGGCTCATGCAAACCGCGAAGCAAATTCGCTGACAAAAAAAATACATCAGCTGTCACAGTTCGATGTATAAAAAAGACAAAAGTACAGTCTAAGGCCTACTAGTACCATCCCCAACTTTACCGCAAGTACCACTGCATGACGCAAGCATGTGCACTTGAAGGCAATAGCAGTCCGGAAAAGGTCCCTTTTGGTCCGGGAAACACAGCAAATCGTCAATCAAACAAACTGTCAAGATACAACTCATAACAGACCGAACCACCGGCTAACTTGGTTGAACCACTATTATAAAACAACAAGTTCACACATAATGGCGATAAAGCTATAACTGGCAACAAGGAAACAGTGTGCGCATGCGAAAGAGACAGGCGTGCGCCCACCGCTTCTTGGGCTTCTCAAAATAAAGCTGATGGCAAATAAAATGAACTAAAACAAACAGCCCAACTTGGTGAGAAAAACTTCGAGATTGTATAAACCTTGCTACGGGCACCTGAACGAAAATATCTAGGAAGCGTAGTCAAACCAAAGAACTCTCTGAATACGAACCAAGAATAATTTACAACGAAGCCATGTGAAAGAAAAAAGCCTACAATTCCTGCACAAGAAGACAATAATGTACATTTTCTACTGTTACTCATGACCTCCCCCACATTTTGCCAATTAAATGCGAGTAAAAAAAAAAAATCTTTGAAAGCCGTAAAAGCAAAACTTTATAACATAATACAATACATACTTTCGGTCTACACGATTAGCACCACTGCTGACGCAAAACAGCAGTCTGACGGAGTACGTTCAAGCAGAGAGATGATGCACCACATAACTTACAGCAACTCGAAGGTAACGCTACTACGTACAAGCGTACTACTAAGGTACATAGTAGCGTAACCAAAAAAAAAACATACACACATGGCAGAAAATAAACGAACTAGAGTCGCCATCAAAATACATAACTCCAGCTGCCGCATGTGGGCATGCGACTTTAGGCGGGGGAGGAATGTAACAGTACCCCTCCGCCCAGATCAAGCCTACGCAAGACACCCTTCAGCTTGTAAAAGAAATTAAAGTTGGAATGAAAGTGAAAAATCAACGGTAAAATAACTTACAGTAAGCTAAGGTCTTACGGTAGCTACCTAGCCTACGATACCAGGTAGGTCCGCTTGTGACTACCGTAGTTACCGCAGGGTACGGTAGGCGCAGTCATGCGCGCATGATCACGCTCGCAAATTATCAAAAGCATGGGAATATTAGTTAAAGATGTTAGAAATAAGTCAGTTTAGAATCCAAGAATATCATAAAAACTGGTTATTCTCAGGATTTCGGAATCCTAAGCCTGAGAATCAAAACATAAAACTCCACAAAAAGTAAATTCTTGGAGCCGCATAAAAAGCGGTCAAAAATGATTGGCTGAACAACCATAACACGGAATGCTAATTGGCTAAACCGAACTAGCCAATCAGAACCAACTGAAACTAAAGACACTATAAAAATGGCGCGAACCGGCAAACCAGTCAGTCAGTTGAGTTGGGTTGGAACGTCAGTAGCAGTTGGGCCCCTCAGTCAGTCAGCTCCTTTCCCCCTATCTCTGCTTTGCTGGATCGCCGTTGTGAAGTCGAGGCCGAGTCACTCCTCGTGCTGTGCTGTGCTGTGCGTGTTGTGCTGTCCGCAGTCTGTAATCTGTGTCAATAAATCAACTGTAAGTTGTGTCCTTGTCGCTCTTGTCGATTGTAATTAGTCAGTTAGGACATCCAAGTCACAACGCAATGTACGAACCTGGTAAAGTACAGCCATGGGCTGCGACGGTACCAGTGTAATCGGGTGTTCAGCCCTAGACGATCTATCTCAACTGTGACACAGCCTGAATACCCGGTTACATAGTGATAGCTATGCTGTGTGCTTCGTTACCACTACAGCGGAAAAAGAGAGTGGACTAGTAAGGAAAAATGCCCTTGTCGGGCGGCTCCTTGGGACGAATAGGTTACTGTCTGTCTAAAGCGGAAAAATACTTAGGCTGAGCTTGTAAAAGCATTGGTACAAGACTTTATTAACGAGAATATGCAATTCGTGTGAGCTCGTCAAAGTAGGTGGACTAGGTATACCTGTTGAGAATAGGAATACGATCTTCGTAGGGCAGACACTGTTTTCCGCACCCTATTCGCGCGAACTTACAGCCCGTTCTGGTTTCGTTTCAACTGTATTTTGTTATTATTATTGTTGTAAAGTATATATGCTTGATAAAAAGGTTCTGTGAGATAACTGATTGTTTGATCGAAATATATGTATATGTACGTAGTAAGCATCGTACTTCATTCGACTTACTTCATTCGATCATATTTAAATTATGCATATTGTGTTAGATGTGTGTAAGCTACAGTAGGAACAAATCCATAATCTGAGAGTCCATAACCTAAAAACAAGAGCTTATGTACAATAAACTGCGGCCTAAATTGACCCATTTATGGCGTGCAAAATACATTGGTGCGAGGTATATAGGGTTTTCAGCGTCCTTGTCAACCGAGCATTTGTTTGCGAAATGCGAACCTTAGCAATCCCTGACCGATTGTTTGCACACCCCCGATTTGTTTCAGCCGTTCAGCCAACAGTCGACATTTCAGCTAAAATTATTATGAGTGCCCGCTCTAACGTTTTTGCCATTTGCCAATGTTGAGTTGTAAAGTGTAAAGCCAGTGTAAAAAATGCCTCTATGTTACATGAGCACATGATATAATTTAGCTGAAGGTCGCGCGAATAGGGTGCGGAAAACAGTGTCTGCCCTACGAAGATCGTATTCCTATTCTCAACAGGTATACCTAGTCCACCTACTTTGACGAGCTCACACGAATTGCATATTCTCGTTAATAAAGTCTTGTACCAATGCTTTTACAAGCTCAGCCTAAGTATTTTTCCGCTTTAGACAGACAGTAACCTATTCGTCCCAAGGAGCCGCCCGACAAGGGCATTTTTCCTTACTAGTGTATATCCACGTAAATTTCTGTGAAATATTTACGCGTACATATTAAATTGTTTATCGCTGTCGGCTATACAGCTATATCCCCCACATCTATTTTTATTCATTTTTTAATTTGTTTAAATTTCATGTGTGCCGTTTCAGACCCCGGAGGTCCTCGCAAATGCAGAATGGCTATCGCTAATCAGGAAGAGTATTGACTTCCTGATAACCCTGAAGTTCCCCTCTGGGAATTATCCTGCCTGTTGGGGCCAGAAGGAGCCGGACCGTTTAATTCACTGGTGCCATGGAGCCCCCGGGTTCATTCATATGTTCTTGGCTGCGCATCAGGTATATACTGGTCCCACAAACTGCAGTGTGTAGTTTTTTAATTGCCGAGCACTAGAATAGTAATACATCAAACATGCGAGGGCAGCTAGGAGTGCCGGGGGGAAGGGACTGTGGAGCAGCCATTGTATATCTTTCAGCTTCGTGGTTGCCGATTTTGGCTTGGTTCTGAGAAGGGGGGCTGGAGTAGAACCTCGCATGTACTATCCATGTACAGTCAATTATGCCTTACTTTGCATATTGTCTGAGCGGAAATAGGGGATGTATGCTGTATGCAGTTTTCATTTTATAAAGATAGTATATTCTTTTGTATCAAAGTATTTTCCTGTCATATTTGCATAAGAATAATCATAATTTTGAAATTTAGTTATTTCATTGACATATCTATTGGATTTCAGGTTTGGGGTGGGAATGTGTACATTGGGCGGGCACTGGAGTGTGGGGATGTCATCTGGCATCGCGGGCTGCTGCGGAAGGGATACGGGCTGTGCCACGGGGTCGCCGGGAACGCATACGCCCATCTGGCACTCTACAACGCCACCGACGATATCAAACATCTCTACAGAGCCCTCAAGGTGAACAAGGGATGCTTGGTTAAGAATGTGGGGCCGAATCAACTGTGTTTTATATTTTTTGAATTTTAAGTAGAAGCCGGCAGGATGAAGTCATACTAAATCCCCCCTTGTTAGCGTTTTAATTTTTTTATTTTGAAGTTATGAATAATTATAACAGCTCGATAGCTAAACTAAACATTAATTTGTTGTGTGGCCGGGTTAATAATCTTAAACGAAAAGAAATGTTTATACTTTATATAATACAGAAAATTATTTTCTATTCTAGTCCTGCGTTCTCCATATTCGTTCAATGGAGTTAGTTTGTTTTGTAGGCTAGACCGTCGATGTCAACGCACACAATATTTTTGTTTCTTTCGCTAGTTTTCAGTCTGCGCATAATTGCGTGATATACCGTGTTTTTCAGTTTGCTGAATGGATATTTGATTACGGAAAACATGGCTGCCGAACTCCTGATACACCTTACTCGCTTTTTGAAAGTAGTAATTTTAAAATATTCCCGAAATTTTTGCTACTATATCAAACCAAATATTTCAGGAAATTAGATTTGATTGGATTAGAGGCATAGCCGTTTTACTTAATAAATTTACGCACGTCATTGATCAACATGTCAAATGAATTTTTTATGACTAAGGGCCAAGGGCACATTTGTACGTGGGCAGGTAGGCCATTTTGAGGTATTTTTCTTTCGTTGCCCTCATTGTGGGGGTCCTGAGGTGTACTGAAGTTGCATTCTGAGGGGGGTGGGGTAAAGCTAAACTTTTAACTAGCTTAAACTTAAGTCTTGTTTCGTCCGAAGACCCCGGTAAGGGAATATATATCCCTTCCTTAATAGTGGTAACTCATTTGCGTGAAGAAATGAAGAAAGGAGTAGCAGTGGTTGGTTACGACTAAAACGTTTGGGATTAACAATCGACTATTTTCAGTAGTTTTTTTTACTCTAAATATTTAAACACGTGGTTGTTGAGACGGTTCTTCTATCTAAACCTAAAGTTGCAGGAAAAATTTAATCAACATTTTTGCAGATATTTTCTGTTTGGACTACTTTCTCAGTTGCAGGTGATCAGTTGACGTGCACCTTTGCAACCGAACTTATTAGGCTTTGAACTTCTATGTGTAGAGAATTCATTGATTATTACTGATTCACTAGCAATAAATTTATAAATTATTAATTTGTATGTTTTTAAGTTATGGTTTTGTATGTTTTAGGCATGGCCGGTACCCTATATTTCCTGGCCGATATGTTGAAGCCTCGAGATGCCGCGTTCCCAGCGTTTTATTAAAGAAAGCAGATTTGAAGGTCTAATAAAATAAACCACTGCCGATTGAACCTGAATAATGACTACTCCTAGTTTACTATATATTTGTACAGTAATTATCGATCCCTCTCCGTTCTAGTTTTGATTTGGCCAAGTTTCAGCTACAACTTTGAGCATTTTCACTTTTTTCACAACCATACGTATTGCGTACGTGAACTAGCAAGTTCGTGAGAGTTGCTGGTCGCGTTTTGCTGATTTTGCATCTCTCGGCCAACTTTAATGAAAGCTTAAAAAGGTTTGTGATGTTTCTTAAACTTTTTAAGTCGGGTAGAATAGGACCCATAGTTTCCACAACACATCTGTTTGAGGGTGATTAAAGCACAGATGCCGAATTATGAGCAATCGGCGAGGCAGTGTTGAGGGAGGGATATATACAACCACACGTCTGATGAAAAATGAAAGAATACGAAGAACGAAATACATACAACTACGCCACCACGAAACATTCACGGCTAAATTACGCAATACGCACTTACAGCGCTCGTGCAATTAGGAATGACACATCAAATGGATGGACGACAGCCTTTACAGATCACGAGGAGAAAAATCATGCAACAACCCGAAAGGCTTGAGAAAGCAAGAGACGCGCAAACGCGAGAGCCCGCCCGCCCCCGCCCCCCCCCCCCCCCCTAGTGGGTGACACTCACTGTGTGTGTAGTGGCACACTCTAACTCATACAGTTTGCCTTTCAAAATACCGAGACCTAGTAGCAATCCTCGCGCCGCAATATAGCACTTGTCTTTTAGAAATTCCACTTTCTTGTCAATGCTAGTCACTGCTCTGATTGTAAAACAAGTTCATCTACAGTTTCGGAACGTAATATACATTTTTGAAAGTTATATTTCAATTTCCCTTGTGCATTTTTAGACACTGATCACCACACAGCCTTTGCCAACAGCCTGAACTAACCGTCCATCACCGAGTTTAACGTCCTCAGGTTGCTCGAATTCTTTGTAAGGTTGTAGCCGGTCTCTTCGGCAGAACGTCATATGTTGCGAGGCGCCAGAATCGACATACCCAACGAGCGATGGCCCGTTGTTACATCTGGTCGTCAGCGCAACATCTAAACTCGGTCTTTGTTGCTACAAAAGCATTAATATTACAATTATCAAGAGTACATAATAATAGTGTCTTACTCTTTATAGAAGAAGAATGAGACACTCTCCTTTCTTCCTGTGTTATAGCGCAGGCAGATGCGCTCGTCATTTCCAGCCCACATGTTGCCGTTTTATGGAACATGCGGGTAACAGTTACCAGAAGCGACCTTCGCTCTGATTGGCTGGACTCCTGTGCACCGATCTAATCAGCACGCAGGCGGCCTCGCGTGCTATTGCCTGAAATTTGTCAAAAACACATTTAAACTACCAGGTAACATTAATTCAGCACATACTAGCAATAATCGCTGAAAACGGTGATAAAAATGTCGGTAAAATATAACTTTGGGCAAAAACAAAAGTCTAACCCGACCGATCATGGCAAAGTATAACAATGAAATGGCTGTAATGGCGGCCAGTGTGCTGATTGTAGCAGGTGAGGCCGCCTGCGTGATGATTGGAGCGCGTGCACACGCGTCCAACCAATCAGAAGCGAAGGTCGCTTTTGATTCGCAACCGAACATGTTGCATAAAACGGTAACATGCGGGCTGGAAATGACGAGCGCATCTGCCTGCGCTATAACACAGGCAATAAAGGAGAGCGTCTGACTCTTCTTCTATAAAGAGTTCGACACTATTATGTACTCTTGCTATCATTGTTACGTTGATAATTGTCATTTGCAGCACTTAGCCTGACGTTGCGTGATACCAGGCCCTGCCCGTCCTTGTCCAGGAACACCCGCTTGCATAGTGTCCAAATTCATTACAATTGTAACAGTTGACAGTTTTTAGATTCAATTTTGCATTACCAAACAGTTTATTTTTCAACTGTCTTGAGGCCAGAGCCTTTTCGTCGGTATTTTCAGTTTTCTGCTCTGCACGCTTAGATTCTTCGTGGCGTAAGCGAGCTTGCACAAAGTCAAGTGTCAAATCATCTTGCGTATTGCTACCCTAAAGGCTGTAATTAAATTGCCCATACGAGTCGGGTAGACTAGCCAGAAGCGTAGTTACCAAATCATCTTCAGTTAGCGGTGCATATTTAATTGCTGCCGAGTCGGTCTGCCAAATCTTTGAAATAGTTAATGTGATTCAACATATTGGCGTCATTGTTCATCCCTAAAGCGGAACAGTTTCTTTCGCAAAAATAGTTTATTAGCTAAGGTCCGCTTTTAGTAGTGATTTTCCAGATTTTTCCAATGCTTCCGCTGCTGAATCAAAATCTTTTGACTTTACCAAGAATAGCTGGTTATCGTACAGTCCTAGCACAATCGTAGCTAGAGCTTTGTTAGCGCGGCGACGAAACTCTTTTCTAGCCGCTGCTGTTAGCTGTCTCTGACAGCCTTTCAATACCGTCGACAAAACACCACAGGTCATTTTCTATCAAGACCATTTTCATCTTAAATTTCCAAGCAGGAAAGTTCTGACCTCTGAACTTGTCGATTAGTAGCGCCTTTTCAGCCATTCTTTATTCCGTTGCTATGGCAACTTCTGATGACGATGAAAAAAAACGCCAATTGAAATGTCCGAAAATCAGCAAAGGTCCAGTAGACTGCGCTTCTGAGCGCCTGAGCCGATAACCTATCAGAAATTAACGCCTCACGCAAAACGATCGAAACTTTACTGTAGCATACGAATATAGCAGCTACAACATCTGACTGACGATCACACAAAAAACTGTGAGACAAGTACTAGTGTAAGTTCAAGTTCTGAGTTCTCACAAAGCGGCTAGTTTTCAACAAAAAAAACGACAAAAAATTTTGCAAATACATTTGTGCAACAAGTTGACAAACTTAGCGAAATTGAATAAGAAACTTTTGAGATATAAACTTTTCTTATTTCCTTACATTCCTGACATTTTTTGCTAAATGTTTGTCAAAATGTGTAAAAGGTATTTGCAAACCTTTTTGTGATGTTTTCGCACCTAAATTATGTATTAAAAATGAGTTGTGACCCTTTTATTCCTTTCTTAATGCTTATCAACGCATCAGCGAATATATACTAAAGTGTGTTACGCAGTGAATCTACGCGTTAGTTAGACAGCCTCATGGTCGACAAAATGTCAACATGTGGCCGGAAAACGTCGAGCGTATCTGACTGCGCTACAGCACAAGCAGGTGGGAGAGCGTTTAACTCTTTCTTCTATATAGCGTGGGACACTATTACTTATCTCTTAAAGATAATAAGGATGAAGATGGGAAGGATGAGAAGAATGGTTTCCTGTGGTTTGGTTTGATGTGGTTTCATAGTTATCTGTACTAAGTGTGGGATGAGCTGACGATCAATTTCAAGTTCAAGCGGCGCTACGGCTGGCACATCCTGTACGGTGTACATCCCCTGCTTTCTGACTGTGTTCTTCACTGGGCGCTTCGTTCTTGGCGACATCATCGAGGCGTGCATCACCCTCTCTGTTAGCTCGCTGGTCACCACCGTCCTTCTCTCTTACCGAAAACAACAAACCACTTGCCACAGTCTCTTACATGAAAGGTAACCCAACAAATAAATGTGCCATCTGCTTAGGCTCCGGAAAGCTTGGCTGAAATGTACTCGCATCACAGAATGAGACTAAATCCATTATCAATAGACTGCAGCTACGCATTTTTCAGTTGAAATTTTTTACAATGAAAGAAAACTAAACAAAAAACAAAGAAAACTAAAACGAAAGGGAACTAAGCGAAGCAAGTTCTTTAAGGTTTGAGCAACAATGTTTTGAAATAATTGACAAGCAGTAGACAAACTAAAGTAGCTGTAAGCTGCTTGTTAATTCATATATTGTGTTGAAGGTGTTAAGTTGACTTTAGCTACTTGTTACTTGTCTGTAGTGTTTCGTGAGTTTTTTTGTATATTGTTGCACAAGTTTATAAATTACTACTGGAAACTTGACACTATAAATTTATATGGATAAAAACGGTAAAATATGCAAATTTACATTTCTAAATTATGAACAGAGCAGGGGTTAAAAACTACTTTCAAATTTTAAACAGTCGTTTACACTAAATTCTTCCTCGAGTTTTACCTAAATGGATAAAAACGTGTTGGTACATATGTATCTTCAAAAGGTCAAAAAACAAACACCTTGCTCGAAGACACATCGGCCGAAGCAAAATATTTGACGGGTGGAGTCATTTTTGAAGACCGGACTATGCAAAGCTGGTTTAAAAATTGAACTCTATTCCAGTTAAACTGAAGTTTAAAAGCATGCTGAAGTTTATTGGAAAAGACTTAGCTTTAACCTAAGCCGTCATGCTATTGATTTCAAACTTGATGGCGCTGAAACCCTAAAAGGAACACTCTCCTTATGTATGGAAACTCTTTGACCTTATTTACCACCCACCATTAAAGGAGAGTTGAGAGCACTGGTTGTTGTTTGTGACAGCCATCGACGTGTGGGTGCTGACGTGCATAGTGTTTTTCATCGTGGCCTCAATCGTCGAGACGACTATAGTTGAGTATGCGCGCTACAGGGAACAGAAGACAAAAGCAGCGAAAGCCTCGACCTCCCTTGGCTCACTTCGTAGCTCACCCGGTCAGGGCTGTCAATCACTGCCCCGGTTAAAGCCACCACCACACACCACCACGATGTTGGCTGATGGTCCTTTGGTATACCCTAATTTAGCGTAGAAGCAGCTACAAGACCTATTTAAGGGGGCGCTCACTAACGAAAACTGTCAAGAGTGAAAAATATTATAGCCCGTTATCAAAGTCCATTGTTATTCAGAGCGCACCTTAGAGGAGAACAAGAAGGCGGTTGTGAAACATGAGCAATTTATCAGTCTATGGTAAGGGCCGTCACACTGCTAAGATGTCATTGTTAGAAGTCGTGTAGTAACTTGCTGTAAATATGTGTATGACTAGGGGTGTCCCGAAATTGTTATATTTTATGCGCGATACAAATTTGTTCCGTAGATAAAGGGGGTAAATAATGAACGCACGAGGATATCACAATTTTGAAAGAGAGAAAAATGGAGGTGACGCAAAATTGAGAAAAAAATCGATTATTATTTATTATTGCTACTAAGGATTCTACATTCAGCTGGGATTTAAAACTACAGTATGTGGAAAAATAGAGTTCGCAATGGGGTCGGGTTGGTGCGGGACCAAGAAGGCCGGGGGGTTGAGGTTGAGATTTTCCAACCCGCGGGTTTTGCGGGTTAGTTCGGGTCAAAAAATTTTGGGTACATATCCTTGAGTTTTACCTTAAATTTATCTGTTTTGATGAGATTTTCAACCTTATGTACCCGCTGCAGAGTGATGTAACAGCTTTTTCGAGCTCTTATTTCTTTTTAGTCAAAATTAGCTACTGACGTCAATACATGTACCTGGGGTTCGTTCGGGGGGGGGGGCTTGTCCCGCATTTTTTAAATCGTCGCATCGGGGCTTGTCCCGACGTTGTGGGGCTCGAACCTGACAAAAGCGCTACATATTATTTTAAATTTTTGCCTACAAATAGGAAATTACATATTTGTAAAATTCGGATATTTTTAGCAATTTTTTCGCTATTTACTCATTTATCTGAGGCGATTTTTTAGTTTTCGGAACTTTTTTAGCAACGAGGAGGAGGCTTGCCCCGATCGGTCAAATCTGAGTAAAGGCTTGTCCCGGCATCTGAAATCTGTGAGGGGCTTGCCCCCGCCAGACCCCCATGTACATCTGTGCTGTCAGCTGTAGCTTACCTATAAAAACATGAAATATATGAAAAAAACTGGAATCAAAAGTCACAAAGAAATCTCAAGTGTTTGGATAGCAGCTTCAGTAGAAGTCGGGCTCAGTCGGGGTTGGTTGGTTGGGGGTCGGGTCGGGTTAGACACTAGCTCGTGTCGGTTGGGGTCTGGTTATGAAATCGCGACCCGTTGCGAACTCTAATGTGGAACGTTTATCGTTTAGCTATAAAAATAATCATTAGCTTGTGAGTAATCAGAATTAGGCCACTGCCAGCGTGTGAGACCTGTGTATGGCGCGACAATACATTGGACTGTGTGTGTTGTGTTAGAGTGCCAGCAGAGCGTGGTGAGCGTGCCCCCGCCCCCTCCCCGCCTCGGAGTGCGTCTGCCCGCCTGGCGCCACTACTCCTGGCCCGAGAAGGTCGACTTCACCGCCCTGCTCGCCTTCCCCATCGTGTTCGGCACTTTCGCCGCCTACTACTGGAACTACATGGAGCAGATGCAGTCCATCAATTGACTCAGCCATTAGGAACCCTGTAAAAAATAAAGCCACATTTTTATCGGCTACACGATTTAATTAAATTATCAAAATTTGTGTATTTTTTAAATTGGAAATCGTGCAAGGGTTTTAAATAAAATTGATGTAAGAATCGTGAAGATATTTTT
>JASANF010019719.1:0-15783 GCA_030248245.1 Trissonchulus sp. WLG1_4
TTAGCTATGTAATTATAATTGTAATATAATGTTTAAATTAGCTCAATTTTAGCTAAAGTTGTATTTATATATGAATTTTTGTAATGTAGTGCCTTATATAATTTTAATAATCGATATATTATTGTTATATTGTAACAATAAGTGCAACCTTATTTCACCGAGCTGTCCTTATTTTAGCAATTTTTTATTATATTTTGTTAATTTTAATTGTGTGACATATAAATGTCTTACCTTTTAAATTATAATATAATAAGGGGAGTGGGGAGGGACGAAGGGATCCCTTAAATAAAAGGGAGAGGTGTCCTGATTAAAGCAAAAAAATGGCACCTTTTTGATACTTTTACAAAATTTACGATATTTTTGGACGATCACGTTTCAATAAACTCACAGGCCAAAATTAGTCAATGTTTGTGCTAAGTAAGATGCTTCTTGATGAAATACATGGCATTTGATTATTAATCACTAGAATTTGCAGCGAACATAGTCGCAACGAGCCTGTTAGTTTATTGAAATAGGCCTCAGAGAGGGTCCCAAAATGTGGCAGGAGAAATTTTGATCCCGTTACATAGAATATGGTGTTCTGAATCTATATAAGAGTTAATTTTTGTTCTGGATTTCAAATTAGTTAAAAGTGAAGAATTACTATCGGTGCTCTGCACCAACGATGTAGCTGACGAACAGCTTAAACCGATTTAGCTCTGACTTGCGCCCTCACGGGGGCTATAATGTGTGCAAATTTAAAGCAAATTAGAGAACCTAAAGTTTACAGTTATACAGGTAACACGCTGCATCAATGAAGATTAGCGCTGTTGGCACTTAATATTTAGTTGAAATGAAAACTGAGGTATAGCTTAGATTTAGATGGCTTTAACTACATTATCTCAACACCGAAGTTTTGCCCAAACTCAAACCTGAATTAAACTTATGTATGTAGTGCAGTCCACCGCTATTTTAGTAGAGCTATACCAATATGTTTGCTGCTTTACATTTTGTATCCGAAAAAAGACATCGGTAGTCGGTATATATTACTTAAAATTTGCGAATAGCGAATGCAACAGGCAAACGTTTAGGTAACTCAAGCGTTTTAATGTTTTATACCCTTTTAAGCGGTTTTTATGCTTTTACTTTATATATTTATACTATAGTATGTATATTGTGTTAATGTTAGTTGTTTTTGGACTATAAAATGTGTTTTTGGACTATAAAATGTTTATCTATGTATTGGCATAAAATACTTCTAATATAAGAACCCTGCGAGTACGATTAAAGTAAATTTTGATAGCATTGTCGCGTATTGATTCGTGTTGACTGATGTATTCAACAAAAACCTCTAGTTATTTTGTGCTCACAAACTCAGATAACGAGTGATTCACGCTTAAGGTGGTAGTGTCGCCAAAGCAGTTTGGCTCATAGGCTGCAAAATGAGAACTTCTTGCTTTGAAGTTGTACGTGCACTGAGAAACTAGTGAAATGCCATATGGTGTCAAATAAATACTGCCAGACACTAGACTACCGATATCTACCAATATTTCTAACCAATCACCATTTGTGAGCCAGACATCACACAATAGAGACATTAAATTTCAAAAAATCAAGCCAGATATCAGATTGGCCAGCTTGTGAAGTACATGTAATGTTTTGACGCACAATTTTGTACCACAAATAAGAAAAATGAAAAATGAAGGTTCGTTTTTCTTTTGATTTCAAAATAAATGTCTAATTTTTTCACAATTTATCATTTTTGCTGTGAGTACTTTACAGGTTACGCACAGTTTCACAGTTCAAACAGGCATCACTCCACAACCACACAAGCAATTTGCGCTAAATTTTGTGTACATCAACTAGAGCATATGTGCTTTTATTTTGTGTAAAGAATCAAAACAAAAAGTTTTTTAATTGTGACGAAATTATCGAATGTGAATAGGTTTTCAAAACGTCATTTTTTTCGACTTTACGACTTCACTGCTAACTGTATGCTGCATAAATTTTGCTGAAACTTGGCAAAAACATTTGCCTTGAAACATACTTTTAGAATATATAAAGAACGATGACCTATCTTTTACTGAGAAAGTTTTATAGTCGCGCAAAATCGACTGCTTTCGCGACACTACCCCCTTAACGCACACTCGTGTTCTATTCTAACAATAGTTCGTTTATTGGAATCCAGTGTAGAATTTCAGACTAATCGTCTAATCCGTCCAATATAAAGCATAATGCTGTCCACAGGGGCGTCGGAATCTAAAAATCTGGATGAGGCCGCAAATAAAATAATACCACCAAGAGTATATATAATAGGAAGAATATGACACTCTCCATATGCCTTGCGGACTGCGTCCAATGCGGAGTGCTAAATAGCCCTTTTTTGTACGTTTTTTGTGGGGGGGGGCTACCCCCCTCAGTTGAATACATAGTGCTCAACTGAGGGAGGGGGTGGTTACCCCCCCTCTCAGTTCAAAACCCCGTACGCAACTGAGGGGGGTACGCCGTACGCCACCCTCAGGTCAAGCCACTAAGCAACCACCCCCCCGCAGTCAGTGTGAAGACATAGTACTCAACTGAGGGGTAAATCCCCCCTCAGTTCAAGAACTAAAGAAACCGCCAGAGGCGGTCGAAGTCCCGCACGCCCCCTCCCCCGAAATTTTTTCCGACTGAAATTTTACACAAGGGTTTTAATTGACAAAATTTGACCTAAAAAGAAAAAATTCTAAAATTTTTCCCAGGGGCTGCCGCCCCTAGCTAGACCCCTGCGACTCTGTCGCTTACTATTTCTTGTTCTTATTTGTCATCAAAGCCTATGCCTGTATAAGTACATTAGGCTGCATTTGCGTTTGCGTGTCTACAAGGGTACATTATGCTGCATTTACTTGTGTAATACACTGTCTGATGTAATGTTCCCATCTTGTGTTTTATTTTCCTGTCGGGAAAAATTTCTGATACGTCTCCAGTTGACCAAATTCGGCCTAAATGTCTTGAACTGAGGGGGAGCGGGCCCCCCCCCACTCTCAAAACCATACAAAAAGGGCTATTTTTCGCTCCGCATTGGACGGATGCCCTAAGGCATAATAGGAGGCGTGTCCTACTATTCCTAGTATATAGTCAAATTTATACGCTTAATTAAGCATAGGTTTCTTTGTGTTTCTGTTTCAGTAGAGCTAGAATTCGGCCAACAAAGATTTACGATTGGTAAAAAACTGTTTGTGCAGTTGCCTAGAATAAACTCAAGTTTTTGAGTCAGATGAGATACCTATTCATCACGTTGGTGTCAAATGGACCCGGTAGGCATGAAAGGGTTATGTCATTGAATGAGAATACCATTTTACCCTCGTCTTCACTAGCTTATAACCTAACTTACCCTCTGGTAATTCTGAGAATACGGCCCCGCCCAGAGGGCTTTAATGTGGTAGTTAACGTCATAGATGTACATGGGGGGGTCTGGGGGGGGGGAGCAAGCCCCCCCCCAGATTTGAGATTCCATGACAACCCCCCCCCCCCCCGCAGATTTGACCCGTCGGGAGCGGGACAAGCCCCCCTGCTTGCGTGCTGAAAAATGTTGCCTGAAAACTCAAACTGCCCCAGTTTGCTGTAAAATGCTTTAAAAATGAGCAAAAAGTGAAAAAAATCGCTAAAAATTTGTGATTTTCGCAAAAAATTTTCCATTTTTGGGCAAAAATTGAAAATTTTTGCGCTTTTGTGGGTTCAAGCCCCGAAACGTCGGGACTAGCCCCCCTAAAATTTCGAAAAATTCCGGGACAAGCCCCCCACAGACCGAGACCCCGTGTACATGTATATATGGTTAACGTTTTTTGCATTATTGGAAAAATTATCAGGTCGGCACTAATTTTTTAGCCTTTAGCTCTGCTGGAGCTGTTATTAGTTTTCGAAATAGTAGCTCATATCTATTTAACGGGTTACATTTTTTGGGGGGCTGTCCCCTGGCTGACCAAAAATTCCCTACATTTTGTAGAGTTTTGTAAATTTTTTGAAAAAAGTGTCAATTTTACTCAATTTTGCCCCAATTTTGGACCCTCCCCCCTGGACTCTCGATTTAGAGGCCCCCCCCCATTCTCCCTCATATATACATGTATGGCAGCTCCATTTTATCAATGCTAAAGATTTTTAGAGGCCATGATGCTTGGCTGTCGTGTGTCGATGTTTGGCTCGAGAACCAGCGCCGTGATCGTTTCACGATTGCTTTTGCCTTCCCTCTCCCAGCATACAGCTTATGTGAGATCGAAAGCTGTACCCCCGAAGGACAAGACTCAGCAATATGGAACGCTTGTTTATGAAGGTGCGATGCTGGCTTTTCGTTGTTAAATACAAAGTTGATACTGTGCCGAAATTAAAAGAAGCTATAATAGTTGACCACAGAACAAACTAGGATTGAGGGCGTAATGTAGTGGAGGCGACGAAGTATGCCGGGAGGCAGCCTAAAAAATGTAGAAGTTAAAAAATCAGATAAGATAATTGGTAAGAGTTAAATTTCACTGCTGCGTGAAGCTCAAGCAATTGTAGGTATGATGTAGCACCTAAACTTTTAAAATAAAGTTAATAATGTAACTGAAAAGCATTAAATAAAATTTGTAAAAAAATAACATCAAAAAAATTGGAAAAAAATAACATCAGAAATCAAAATTTTCTGCATACCAACAACATTTTGCTCGCACTTTGAGTGTAACGAAACTTTTTCAGTCGAAACAAAAGGGATGAGGGGACTCCCCTTCCGCAGTTAACACCGGGTTCGAATCTCCTGCCAGATTGAGATAGGAATCCGGATATCTGGCCAATCCTTATTGTATATTTTTCTTTCCACATAGCTGCCATTATTCCATCACGATGGTTCTACTGGCAAGTTAAGTAAACTAAATCTTGTATGTACGTAGTATTTTTCAATCATTATCTAAGCTACATAATATATTACCTAATCCGAATCTCCTGTATTACTGATGTGAAGTCTGTTTCAGGCACTATGTCTGGCCTGGTTCGTGGCGTCAAACTGTTCTCGCTGTCCACCAGTGCCATTGCGATTGCCGTGCAGCCCACTATATGGGGTCAAGCATTGCTGAGTGAGGCTCATTTTAACTGCTACTTATGCTTATGTTGTGTATACCTTGGTAAGAGTTGGTATGGTTGGTATAGTATATAATGTGTACACTAATACACTAATGGTACTTTATAGCTTGTAAAAGCTCAGGCCTAGGCTTGAAAACCAAACAATTTTTTTTCTTTTTAGGCAGTGACGGCGCCAGTGTTGTATTTGCGATCAGTACGTTTGTAATGTCCAGCATGATGTTTGCCACGCCGCTTTTGTTGAACATTCTGACCAAGCGTTACGTCCGACGGCTATACTTTGATGAGCCGAACAGAAAATTCACCGCTCTGACTTTTAGTCTGCTGAATCGTGACTCCTATTGGACATTTAGCCCTGAGGAAGTAAAGAGACCCGACATTCCGCCACCCCTTACCACGATATACGCTCGTGATAAACCACTGATGATTTTGGACGAAAATATGAATCCGCATGCTCTTAGAATTTTATATGGTTATGATAAACCGTCGGAATTGGATAATCTAATGGATGAATGGAGGAAAATGCAAGAGAAATCAAAAACACATCAAATTAAGGAATAGTTGGTTATTTTTTTGGCGTAAATCGTTCTCTTTTTAGCTTTATCTGTGTACTGTGTTTCCTGATTATGTTTAATAAACGAAGCTACATACATAGACAACACTGATATTCAAACATATATATTTACACACTGACACATAAATTTTCTATTCGTGTTTCATGGTCTGTTTTGCGTAATAAGTGTTTGTCTAATAATTTTAGTGTTTTGTATGTAGTGGGTAGCTAATGAATGTGGATGAAGTTGAAAGTTAATCAAGCAAAATGGACATTTACACTGCACTGGGCTGATATTGTTCAAATCTACAATGGTGGCTGTCACTAAAGTCTGATAAAAAATTGCTGCACCTCGAGGCAAATCAGGTGGCGTAATTTTTCTGACCGCTCGCTGTACTGTTGATTCTTGCAATTAGTTCGTTTCGTAATGAAATTGCGTGTGTCTTTTGTCTCAAGGTCCTGCAATTTTTGGTCAGACTTTAGACACTGACATTAGCTAGGTTAGTAGTCAGTAATCAATATGCCGTGTAGTTACACCAAATCAGTATTCATATCGTAGCCCGTCGGATCGTTGGTGAATTGGTATAGATGCATTGCATAGTTGCAGGTGCTTTCTTCTGTCAGTTTATCCATGCTTTCAATTTTTTCCCGTAGCCCTGGTACCAGGCGCAGCTTGTCTTCGACAGTTTTGAATCGACGCAAGTATAGAGCCATGTTAGCCAGTGCTACAGATTGCATGCCCAGAAATGAGGCTGCGCCGGCGAAAAATGACCATCCTAAGACAAAAAAACTTGGTGTGATAGGCTGATTTGGCTTCATTTCGGAACTCTGTTAGGCGTAACTTATCTCCGATTAAATGATAGGTTAATGAGTGTATTATGTATGTAGCTTTGTAAGTTCTGTTGCTCCAGAGTGAGAGGCGTATTCTACTTTGTCCCAATTCTAGTTTCTCCCAACAAATCTGATTGGCTGGCGCCTATATTTGTTCAGCCAATAACCTATGAGGTACACTAAGTAGGTGGACCATATCTATGTATTGCTGTCTTACTGTTCTTACTGTAGCCTTCACAATAGTGCAAAATTGTACAAGACAGTTTTAATGAAATCGAGCTAACTACAAAAATAATTGAAATGAAATAGTGAAATTGTTAACATATCAAGCGTTCAATACATAAATATATTTCCAATAAGAAATCCTTTTCCTCTGGTCCTATACTCAACTTATAATTTTGCGGACTTCATTCATATTTTGCCTAAAATTAGGTAGTTCACACGCTATTGCTAATTACTTTTTAGCAAATGCTATTTGCTATTGCCTTTAAATATAGAAAAATGATAATTTTAGTTCCAAATAAAAAAATTGTTAAGTTGCAGCAGTTAGCAGTAGATAATGAACCTAGTCAATTTCTGAAACAAGCAACTCTTGAATGAAACAAAACTATGAATGAAATCCTTTCTATTGATATTTCTTGTGCGGTATTACCGTTAACAAGTGTCTGCGGTATCAGCACTTTCAGACTCCATGTTGGCTACGTTATCCAATATCTATTAGATAATTGCCCTCAATTTGTCACCTTAGTTAGTCACGCTCCACCTAGTCAATTTTGATTGGCCTGTCAATCAAACAGCAACAGCCAATCATATTCATTGGGACAAAGTAGAATAAACCTGTACAATCGGCTGAGAGAGGTGCACTTCGTTAATGTTGGACCTGATTTCTGGTCAAGTGAAGTGCAAATTACCAACACAAATGGTTATGTGATCAGAGAACGCTAAAATCTGAAGTAGAATAAACCGAGTGAGATAGGTACATATGTAGTTTAGATGAATACCGATTGGTGGACATTTAAAAGAGAAACGTTCCCATTCTTCATTTTTTTGTAAAAGCAAATGTCGGTATGTAGCTGTTTAGAATTAGAAATGCCTGTATTCAAAACAAGTTGCCCCTAACAGGGACATGGTTCCTCCCCAGAGAATTCTGAACATAAGATGCCACAATACGCATTTATGCGTGTGTTTAATTTTTGCGCGGCCGCCTCAGCGGCCGTGCATATTAATTTCAGTTAATGCACTGAAACTGAAAATGCATGTTAATCATGCTCAGTTTCAGCGCATTAATGAAGCCTGCTGTCTGCTGCAGTGACCAAGTGTAGCTATCACATTCCCGCTGTATGTGCAGCGCACAGCGCGTGTGTACGTATGTGTGTGTGTGTTTGTGTGTGTGGCAGAGTATATGTGTGCGTGTTTATGCATAGCTTGGTAGATTTATATTCATTGACTATCGATATTGATTATCGATATCAAACATTGCGGTGATTACAGGGATGACTGTAACGAGATGGTGTGACACTTGACTAAAAATCTACAAAGTTAAATTTTTCGAATTTTAACTGAAAATCATACTGATACCGGACCTCTTACGGCGCGACGGAAAAACGAATAACCACAAAATTTTTGCCACAAAGTCAACAAAGTGCCACAAAGTGCTATTAAAGGATTCGTGGCTTATAAATTATACGAAAGGACTTCGGATTTGTAAGTAACACCAAGAGTACATAATAGGAAGAGTATGACACTCTTCCTATTATGCCTACGGGCGTGCGTCCAATGCGCAGCGCGAAATAGACCGTTTATGTACGGTTATGAGGGGGGGGTCCCCTCAACTGAAGACCCCGTGCTCAACTGAGGGGGGGGGTCCCCCCCCTCAACTCAGTACCCCCGTCTTCAGTTGAGGGGGGGACCCCTCATTTCAAGACACTGACAAGGACTTTTGTTGATGTGCTAACCCCCCCAACTGAAGACGGGGTACTGAACTGAGGGGGGGGGTGGGCAAAGACTTTGTCAGTGTCTTGAAATGAAGGCTAGGGGGTCCCCCCCCCTCAGACAAGTAACACAAACAGATGTCAAACAGTCCAAGGTATGATGAGCTTAATTCCTTACTGTACTTTATAAAAGAGTTCATATATAATGTCAGGAGGCTTCTGGTTTTGTTTTTTTTTTGGAAAAGAGACTATTGCAACTATTTAACTAAATCGCTGAGCCCAAAAACTTAGTTTAGTATGCGTACCAACCACAACTTTGTTATTCATACATATGTTAACTTTGTCTTAAATGCCTGACAGCTAGTCGGAGTAGTTGTATTCAGCCTTCAATTCACTAAGTTCAAAGACCAAAGTTTATTTGGTAAACAGTAAACAGTAAAATGAGATACCCACGGATTCATGTGGCTGATGCAGAACAAAATAATATGGAATATTAGTGCTTGTGCATTTCAGTAAAATAAAAGCCAGTAAAAAGTAAGTTTAGGAGCGTATTTTCTGGTCGTCATGCAGCAACCAAAATTCAAATTACTGTTTGATGCTGCAATCTGAATAGTTGGAAAATTGGTTTGTACACTGCATTCTGCAATAGCTCCAACTCCACTCAATTCATTAACCTATTTTCTTTAGGCAGAAATAGAACTTGTATATCGGGTAGGATTTGAGATCTGAGAGGATCTAATGGGAATAACTTTTACTACAAAGTCAATCAAGATTTAAACAGAAGTAAAAACAGCTATAAATAGAAATCCACGACGACGACTGTTACTACAACTAGGCCTACTGCTGCTGCTACTGCAGCTATGTACGACTACTGCTAATAGGCTACACCGCAGCCACAAATGGTACTACTACTTTTGCTGCTGGAGCTACCAGTACTGCTGCTGCTGCTGGTGGTGCTGCAGCTACGACTACTTCTACTACTACCACCAGCCACAAATGCTACTACTACTGCTGCTGCTACAACAACCACATCTGGTACTACTACTGCTGCTGCTGGAGCTACCACTGCTGCTGCTGCAAGTACGACGACGATGACTACTACAACAACTACTATAACAACTGCGGCTACAACACCAGCAACGCATGAAAGATCAACTACAACAACACTATAACTACCAGCACAACACCAGCAAGACAACAACAGCCGCAACAACAACAACAACAACAACAACAACCATAACTACTGCTCCTTCAACTGCTGCTCCAACAACCACTGGCACGACTACTCCTGCTGCTGTAACGACTGTTGCTGCTGCTACAGCTACGATGACGACTACCACTACCACTACTGCTGCTGTTGCAGGAGCAGTAGTTATGGTTGTTGTTGTTGTTGTTGTTGTTGTTGTTGTGGCTGTTGTTGTCTTGCTGGTGTTGTGCTGGGAGTTATAGTGTTGTTGTAGTTGATCTTTCATGCGTTGCTGGTGTTGTAGCCGCAGTTGTTATAGTAGTTGTTGTAGTAGTCATCGTCGTCGTACTTGCAGCAGCAGCAGTGGTAGCTCCAGCAGCAGCAGTAGTAGTACCAGATGTGGTTGTTGTAGCAGCAGCAGTAGTAGTAGCATTTGTGGCTGGTGGTAGTAGTAGAAGTAGTCGTAGCTGCAGCACCACCAGCAGCAGCAGCAGTACTGGTAGCTCCAGCAGCAAAAGTAGTAGTACCATTTGTGGCTGCGGTGTAGCCTATTAGCAGTAGTCGTACATAGCTGCAGTAGCAGCAGCAGTAGGCCTAGTTGTAGTAACAGTCGTCGTCGTGGATTTCTATTTATAGCTGTTTTTACTTCTGTTTAAATCTTGATTCACTTTGTAGTAAAAGTTATTCCCATTAGATCCTCTCAGATCTCAAATCCTACCCGATATACAAGTTCTATTTCTGCCTAAAGAAAATAGGTTAATGAATTGAGTGGAGTTGGAGCTATTGCAGAATGCAGTGTACAAACCAATTTTCCAACTATTCAGATTGCAGCATCAAACAGTAATTTGAATTTTGGTTGCTGCATGACGACCAGAAAATACGCTCCTAAACTTACTTTTTACTGGCTTTTATTTTACTGAAATGCACAAGCACTAATATTCCATATTATTTTGTTCTGCATCAGCCACATGAATCTGTGGGTATCTCATTTTACTGTTTACTGTTTACCAAATAAACTTTGGTCTTTGAACTTAGTGAATAGAAGGCTGAATACAACTACTCCGACTAGCTGTCAGGCATTTAAGACAAAGTTAACATATGTATGAATAACAAAGTTGTGGTTGGTACGCATACTAAACTAAGTTTTTGGGCTCAGCGATTTAGTTAAATAGTTGCAATAGTCTCTTTTCCAAAAAAAAAACAAAACCAGAAGCCTCCTGACATTATATATGAACTCTTTTATAAAGTACAGTAAGGAATTAAGCTCATCATACCTTGGACTGTTTGACATCTGTTTGTGTTACCAAGAGTACATAATAGGAAGAGTATGACACTCTCCCTATTATGCCTGGCAGCGCGCGTCCAATGCGCAGCGCGAAATAGGCCTTTTATGTACGGTTTTGAGGGGGGGGTACCCCCCCCTCAACTGAAGACCCCGTACTCAACTGAGGGGGGGGTACCCCCTACTCAGTTCGATACCCCGTGCTCAACTGAGGGGGGGGTACCCCCCCCCTCAACTCAGTACCCCGTCTTCAGTTGAGGGGGGGGTACCCCCCCTCATTTCAAGACACTGACAAAGTCTTTGCGCCACCCCCCCCCTCAGTTCAGTACCCCGTCTTCAGTTGGGGGGGTTCAGCACATCAACAAAAGTCCTTGTCAGTGTCTTGAAATGAGGGGGGGGTACCCCCCCCCTCAACTGAAGACGGGGTACTGAGTTGAGGGGGGGTACCCCCCCCCTCAGTTGAGCACGGGGTCTTCAGTTGAGGGGGGGGTACCCCCCCCTCAAAACCGTACATAAACGGTCTATTTCGCGCTGCGCATTGGACGCACGCCCGTAGGCATAATAGGAAGAGTGTCATACTCTTCCTATTATGTACTCTTGGTGTTACTTACAAATCCGAAGTCCTTTCGTATAATTTATAAGCCACGAATCCTTTAATAGCACTTTGTGGCACTTTGTTGACTTTGTGGCAAAAATTTTGTGGTTATTCGTTTTTCCGTCGCGCCGTAAGAGGTCCGGTATCAGTATGATTTTCAGTTAAAATTCGAAAAATTTAACTTTGTAGATTTTTAGTCAAGTGTCACACCATCTCGTTACAGTCATCCCTGTAATCACCGCAATGTTTGATATCGATAATCAATATCGATAGTCAATGAATATAAATCTACCAAGCTATGCATAAACACGCACACATATACTCTGCCACACACACAAACACACACACACATACGTACACACGCGCTGTGCGCTGCACATACAGCGGGAATGTGATAGCTACACTTGGTCACTGCAGCAGACAGCAGGCTTCATTAATGCGCTGAAACTGAGCATGATTAACATGCATTTTCAGTTTCAGTGCATTAACTGAAATTAATATGCACGGCCGCTGAGGCGGCCGCGCAAAAATTAAACACACGCATAAATGCGTATTGTGGCATCTTATGTTCAGAATTCTCTGGGGAGGAACCATGTCCCTGTTAGGGGCAACTTGTTTTGAATACAGGCATTTCTAATTCTAAACAGCTACATACCGACATTTGCTTTTACAAAAAAATGAAGAATGGGAACGTTTCTCTTTTAAATGTCCACCAATCGGTATTCATCTAAACTACATATGTACCTATCTCACTCGGTTTATTCTACTTCAGATTTTAGCGTTCTCTGATCACATAACCATTTGTGTTGGTAATTTGCACTTCACTTGACCAGAAATCAGGTCCAACATTAACGAAGTGCACCTCTCTCAGCCGATTGTACAGGTTTATTCTACTTTGTCCCAATGAATATGATTGGCTGTTGCTGTTTGATTGACAGGCCAATCAAAATTGACTAGGTGGAGCGTGACTAACTAAGGTGACAAATTGAGGGCAATTATCTAATAGATATTGGATAACGTAGCCAACATGGAGTCTGAAAGTGCTGATACCGCAGACACTTGTTAACGGTAATACCGCACAAGAAATATCAATAGAAAGGATTTCATTCATAGTTTTGTTTCATTCAAGAGTTGCTTGTTTCAGAAATTGACTAGGTTCATTATCTACTGCTAACTGCTGCAACTTAACAATTTTTTTATTTGGAACTAAAATTATCATTTTTCTATATTTAAAGGCAATAGCAAATAGCATTTGCTAAAAAGTAATTAGCAATAGCGTGTGAACTACCTAATTTTAGGCAAAATATGAATGAAGTCCGCAAAATTATAAGTTGAGTATAGGACCAGAGGAAAAGGATTTCTTATTGGAAATATATTTATGTATTGAACGCTTGATATGTTAACAATTTCACTATTTCATTTCAATTATTTTTGTAGTTAGCTCGATTTCATTAAAACTGTCTTGTACAATTTTGCACTATTGTGAAGGCTACAGTAAGAACAGTAAGACAGCAATACATAGATATGGTCCACCTACTTAGTGTACCTCATAGGTTATTGGCTGAACAAATATAGGCGCCAGCCAATCAGATTTGTTGGGAGAAACTAGAATTGGGACAAAGTAGAATACGCCTCTCACTCTGGAGCAACAGAACTTACAAAGCTACATACATAATACACTCATTAACCTATCATTTAATCGGAGATAAGTTACGCCTAACAGAGTTCCGAAATAAAGCCAAATCAGCCTATCACACCAAGTTTTTTTGTCTTAGGATGGTCATTTTTCGCCGGCGCAGCCTCATTTCTGGGCATGCAATCTGTAGCACTGGCTAACATGGCTCTATACTTGCGTCGATTCAAAACTGTCGAAGACAAACGGCGCCTGGTACCAGGGCTACGGGAAAAAATTGAAAGCATGGATAAACTGACAGAAGAAAGCACCTGCAACTATGCAATGCATCTATACCAATTCACCAACGATCCGACGGGCTACGATATGAATACTGATTTGGTGTAACTACACGGCATATTGATTACTGACTACTAACCTAGCTAATGTCAGTGTCTAAAGTCTGACCAAAAATTGCAGGACCTTGAGACAAAAGACACACGCAATTTCATTACGAAACGAACTAATTGCAAGAATCAACAGAACAGCGAGCGGTCAGAAAAATTACGCCACCTGATTTGCCTCGAAGGTGGAGCAATTTTTTATCAGACTTTAGTGACAGCCACCATTGTAGATTTGAACAATATCAGCCCAGTGCAGTGTAAATGTCCATTTTGCTTGATTAACTTTCAACTTCATCCACATTCATTAGCTACCGACTACATACAAAACACTAAAATTATTAGAGAAACTAGATTATTACGCAAAACAGACCATGAAACACGAATAGAAAATTTATGTGTCAGTGTGTAAATATATATGTTTGAATATCAGTGTTGTCTATGTATGTAGCTTCGTTTATTAAACATAATCAGGAAACACAGTACACAGATAAAGCTAAAAAGAGAACGATTTACGCCAAAAAAATAACCAACTATTCCTTAATTTGATGTGTTTTCTATTTCCTCCTGCATTTTCCTCCGCTATTCATCCATTAGATTATCCAATTCCGACGGTTTATCATAAGCCATATAAAATTCTAAGAGCATGCGGATTCATATTTTTGTCCAAAATCATCAGTGGTTTATCACGAGCGTATATCGTGGTAAGGGGTGGCGGAATGTCGGGTCTCTTTACTTCCTCAGGGCTAAATGTCCAATAGGAATCACGATTCAGCAGACTAAAAGTCAGAGCGGTGAATTTTCTGTTTGGCTCATCAAAGTATAGCCGTCGGACGTAACGCTTGGTCAGAATGTTCAACAAAAGCGGCGTGGCAAACATCATGCTGGACATTACAAACGTACTGATCGCAAATACAACACTGGCGCCGTCACTGCCTAAAAAGAAAAAAAATTGTTTGGTTTTCAAGCCTAGGCCTGAGCTTTTACAAGCTATAAAGTACCATTAGTGTATTAGTGTACACATTATATACTATACCAACCATACCAACTCTTACCAAGGTATACACAACATAAGCATAAGTAGCAGTTAAAATGAGCCTCACTCAGCAATGCTTGACCCCATATAGTGGGCTGCACGGCAATCCGCAATGGCACTGGTGGACAGCGAGAACAGTTTGACGCCACGAACCAGGCCAGACATAGTGCCTGAAACAGACTTCACATCAGTAATACAGGAGATTCGGATTAGGTAATATATTATGTAGCTTAGATAATGATTGAAAAAATACTACGTACATACAAGATTTAGTTTACTTAACTTGCCAGTAGAACCATCGTGATGGAATAATGGCAGCTATGTGGAAAGAAAAATATACAATAAGGATTGGCCAGATATCCGGATTCCTATCTCAATCTGGCAGGAGATTCGAACCCGGTGTTAACTGCGGAAGGGGAGTCCCTCATCCCCTTTGTTTCGACTGAAAAAGTTTTGTTACACTCAAAGTGCGAGCAAAATGTTGTTGGTATGCAGAAAATTTTGATTTCTGATGTTATTTTTTTCCAATTTTTTTTGATGTTATTTTTTTACTAAATTTTATTTAATGCTTTTCAGTTACATTATTAACTTTATTTTAAAAGTTTAGGTGCTACATCATACCTACAATTGCTTGAGCTTCACGCAGCAGTGAAATTTAACTCTTACCAATTATCTTATCTGATTTTTTAACTTCTACATTTTTTAGGCTGCCTCCCGGCATACTTCGTTGTCTCCACTACATTACGCCCTCAATCCTAGTTTGTTCTGTGGTCAACTATTATAGCTTCTTTTAATTTCGGCACAGTATCAACTTTGTATTTAACAACGAAAAGCCAGCATCGCACCTTCATAAACAAGCGTTCCATATTGCTGAGTCTTGTCCTTCGGGGGTACAGCTTTCGATCTCACATAAGCTGTATGCTGGGAGAGGGAAGGCAAAAGCAATCGTGAAACGATCACGGCGCTGGTTCTCGAGCCAAACATCGACACACGACAGCCAAGCATCATGGCCTCTAAAAATCTTTAGCATTGATAAAATGGAGCTGCCATACATGTATATATGAGGGAGAAAGGTTGGGGGGCCAATAAATAGAGAGTCCAGGGGGGAGGGAACAAAAATGAGGAAAAATTTATTAAAAATGACACTTTTTTCAAAAAATTTACAAAACTCTACAAAATGTAGGGAATTTTTGGTCAGCCAGGGGACAGCCCCCCAAAAAATGTAACCCGTTAAATAGATATGAGCTACTATTTCGAAAACTAATAACAGCTCCAGCAGAGCTAAAGGC
>JASANF010019723.1:0-10760 GCA_030248245.1 Trissonchulus sp. WLG1_4
TATAGGGTTGCTAATTTACATGTAAAAAATTCCGGACTTTTTTACACCTACTTTTTTACACTGTAAAAAAGTGTTAAAAAGTGTAAAAAACTGTAAAAAAGTGTAAAAAAGTATTTTATAGCCTAGAATGATATTTACACGTTTTCTAAACTGTTTGAGACCAGGTTGAAATTTGTGACCGCCGAACCGGTAACATGTTTCAATTATCTGTCGCTTGCTTATGTATTGTAGATAAGCTGTCTGTTATGTAAAATCAGAAAGAAGGAGGAGTCCCATCTGGGGAAAACGCACGTCTTTATTTTGCCCCTAAATTGAGCCATTAGCTATTTTTTAACGCTAGACAGAAGCGTGTCTATAGAAGACAGTGTCAAAACAGTATCTATAGACGTGTGAAGGACTGTTGTGAAAGAAGTTTTTGCACTGTGCAGGACAAAATCTACTTGCGGAAAAAACCGTCAGCTGTAGTCACAAAATCTGACCCAAATGTTGGTTTCATTCCAAACAAGTTCCATTGTTGGTTGGTTTTCAAATGCTGGTTTTCTGTCGGTTTCGTTACACGCCACAAGGCCGTCGGGAAGCACGCCGCATGACCCGTCAACAATGACAAAATTTTGAATAGTGCAATTCAAACACGACGTGGATACCGGTTCTACAGATTTATTTACCCGCACACTAGACTGTAATACGCTGGAAATTTTTTAAAGGTGTATATACCATTGCACCAATAACTCAACTTTCACGAATGGGAGTAGGCCGTACCCGCTGGGTTTGCTTCGTTAAAAATAACAAATTACGCTAAAAGTTCCTCATGTGATGTAGCCAACATAATAAGTTTCAGGAAACAATTTTGTATGAGTATTTTTGTGTGAAAAATTTTGGTGACTTTGAATTTCAGTAAATTTTGGTAAATGCGAGACTTGACTTTTTTGAGATTTTTTTCGGCCAATTTTCTTCTGAAAATTGGCAAAATTAGTAAAATATTTGTAAAAAAGTGCGAAAAGTAGGTGTAAAAAAGTGTTAAAAAGTGTAAAAAAGTAGGTGTAAAAAAGTGTTAAAAAGTGTAAAAAAGTAGGTGTAAAAAAGTGTAAAAAAGTTGTAAAAAAGTCCGAAATTTTGCTACTGTAAAAAAGTGTAAAAAACGTTTTTTACTTTTTTACTTTTTTACACTTCGCAACCCTATATATATATATATATACATATATATATATATATATATATATATATATATATATATATATATATATATATATATATATATATATATATATATATATATATATATATATATATATATATATATATCAGGGATCGACCGGAACCCTAAAACTACCGGAACCGGAACCGGAACCACCTAAAAATACCGGAACCGGAACCGGAACCCACTTCAAAAAGACCCTATATTTTGCAATATTTTCAAAAAAAATTTTTGTTCACTTTTACTCACATTTTTTATATGCAACCCTTCTATACACTTTTGACTTTGTATACACTTATATAAATACACTTTTGATATTTATTTTAGTATTTACAGTAATTTAGCACTTTAATTCGCAGTGCAAACGCAAGACCAGTGAGCCACAGGTTGCAGGGGTCTGGGCGCGGCAGCCCCCAGAAAAAAATGGGAGATTTTTTAACTGTTTACGCCGAATTTGGATAACTAAAGTCGTATCAGAAATTTTTTCCGACAGGTACAGTGTATTATACAGTGTATTATACAAGTACATTCAGCATAATGTACTTTTTTAGACATGCATAGGCTTTGATGAACAAAGATAATAACAAGGAGTAGTCAGCCATAGAGATGCAGGGGTCTGGATAGGGTCGTCCTCAGAAAAAAAATTCGAAAATTTTTGGATTTTTAGACAAAAATTGGTCAATTGGAGACGTATCAAGAAATTTTTTCGGCGGGGCGATAAAAACCAAAGGGGGGACCCTTGTTGACAATTTCTTAAGGTTGACCTTAAGGATAACTTCTTAAGGGGACCAAAAGGGGGGGATCGCGGCCCCCGCGACCCCCCTCCCTATCTACGCCCTTGGGCTGGCTTGGGTCAGGTTAATTTTTGCTGGGTCCAGTTTAGGGATGGAAGTCTCGGTCTCGGTCTCGGTCAAAACCCGAGACTAGCCCAGTCTCGGTCTCGGTCTCGGTAGTCGAAAAGTCTCGGTTTGTACCCGGTCTCGGTTTTTCAAATCTGTGAAAAATTTTCCTGTGGTCCCCCCTTTGGTTTATAATTTTGACAGGAAATTTTTTCGAAAGTTTTCATTTCACAAAAATTTCACACCAAACCGTAATATTCTGTCAATTTTTTTCCGAAAACAACTTTACTGCGGTTGTTTAGTTTATCAGTAAACACAGTACACACACAAGAATGTATGTTTATGATTAGGTTTTTTATTTCATGTCAAGTCTGTCTGTGTGATTATTATATTTTATTATTGTATTAGTGTTTGGCTTGTCAACTTTTTAATGCCAATTGGTAGCTTCACATACTTAACTGTAATTTCCAAAATTTCCAATTAGTATACATATTATATAATATGAGTTTAGCAAAAAATAAAAAAAATCTGTGAAAGTTCAACTAAACTACTACTACTACTCAGAACTATGCGGTGACACATGTAGTTTGGTAGATGACAAGGGAAGAAAGACTACGCCCAACTAAAATTTAGTCCCTGGGGATTGAGGGGGCCCCACTCACAGGGATGTCACGCCGGAGACAAAGAATGAAATAGCGTCACGGCGCGATGGTCTAATTTTTGAGCGAAAAACCCTTTCTATCTTGGGTGCATTTTAGCAGATTGGTAATTCCAATAGAATCGGAGCGATTTTTAACTAAATTCGGCCAAACAGTGTCAAAAATACTTAATAATTGTATTTTCTGGCGAGAACAAGGACAAATTGTGTCTGCTTTGGGACAGAGGTCAAAATTTCACAGTATTTAAGAAGACACTCACACAAAAGGAGGAAAGAACCAGGAATGTAACCAAATTGCCGTGATGTAGCTGTTATTATATATATACACATAAGATGTCTGACCATGGTCTTGTTGTAATTTTACCTAAAAACTTGTAAAAAGTCACCAAATAAATTGGTAAAGAATGGCAAAAAAATGACCCAAAGTCTCGGTTTTGGCGGTCTCGGAATTTGGTCTCGGTCTCGGTAGTCTCGGTTTCGTGGTCTCGGTCTCGGTCTCGGAAAAAAACCCGAGACTTCCATCCCTAATATATATATATATATATATATATATATATATATATATATATATATATATATATATATATATATATATTTATATATATATATATTTATATATATCAGTCGATTTTTCACTCAGGCGACCTTGGTCGACCAAGGGTTGGGCAACCTCAAAAAATGAATTTTTCTTGTTCCAACATATTTTGTAAAACATCAATTGAGATAAACAAAACTGGTAACCGTACTTCTCAAAACCGATTTTTGCCCAAGTTATGGCCGTTTTTTGCCTTTTAACCCGTCTCTAAAATGTCAAATTTGGCGGATTTCAAGTTTTCCACTGTCACTTGTTACTAAAATAAATTCACTTTGGTATTTATTTATATACCACGTTATAGCCATTATAATGGTAGTTTAGGACGCCAAGTATGGGATGCATATCTGTAGTAGCTGTGTAGCGGCAGCTGTTTCCAGCTGATATTTTCCGACCGTTTGACAATCTTCGTATCAAATATTGCTTCCGATTCCTATGTTAGTGTAAAAAGACACACAGTTTTTTTATAGAAACCAAGGAATTTGGCCACCCTTATGTACCATACTAATTACTATACATTTCCATTGCACAGGCATACTTTTTTATCGACCTGAAGTGATTAAAATATACCTTTTTTCAAGTTTTACGAAGATTTTCGGGTTACAGCTCTGTTTAGCTCTAAAAATACTTACTTTTTTGTTAACATGTGTACCTTGGCTTATGCCTCGTATACTTCTGAGGACAAGTTATGCGGATAATAAAATTGTATGGATGGTAAATTACTCGAAAAATAGATTTAATTGACTTTTTGAAGCAAATACATCCATTTTCACGTCAAATTTTACTTTCACCACAAAAGTAACACTCCATCTTTGTAGGTCTGCAGAACAAGACTATGTCTTCATTTACCAGAAAAGTGACAACCAATTTCCAGTGCACAGGCATACTTTTCTAACGACCTAAAGTGATTAAAGTATACCTTTTTTCAAGTTTTACGAAGATTTCCGGGCTATAGCTCTGTTTAGCTAAAAAAATACCTACTTTTTTGTTAACATGTGTACCTTGGCTTATGCCTCGTATACTTCTGAGGACAATCTATGCTGATAATAAAATTGTATGGATGGTAAATTACTCGAAAAATAGATTTAATTGACTTTTTGAAGCAAATACATCCATTTTCACGTCAAATTTTACTTTCACAACAAAAGTCACACTCCATTTTTGTAGATCTGCAGAACAAGACTATGTCTTCATTAACCAGAAAAGTGACAACCAATTTCCAGTGCACAGGCATACTTTTCTAACGACCTAAAGTGATTAAAGTATACCTTTTTCCAAGTTTTACGAAGATTTCCGGGCTATAGCTCTGTTTAGCTCAAAAAATACCTACTTTTTTGTTAACATGTGTACCTTGGCTTATGCCTCGTATACTTCTGAGGACAATTTATGCTGATAATAAAATTGTATGGATGGTAAATTACTCAAAAAAAAAGATTTAATTGACTTTTTGACGCAAATACATCCATTTTCACGTCAAATTTTACTTTCACAACAAAAGTCACACTCCATTTTTGTAGATCTGCAGAACAAGAGTATGTCTTCATTAACCAGAAAAGTGACAACCAATTTTCAGGGCACAGGCATACTTTTCTAATGATCTAAAGTGATTAAAGTATACATTTTTTCAAGTTTTACGAGGAACGTTTTACGTTTTACGGGCTACAGCTCTGTTTAGCTCAAAAAATACCTACTTTTTAACACGTGTACCTTGGCTTATTCACTGTATACTTCTGAGGACAACTTACGCTGTTAATGTAACTGTATTGGTGGTAAATTACTAAAAAAATAGATTTAATTGACTTATTGAAGCAAATACATTCATTTTCACGCCAAATTTTAGTAATTTACCGTACATACAATTTTATTATCAGCATAAATTGTCCTCAGAAGTATACAGTAAATAAGCTAAGGTACACGTGTTAACAAAAATTAGGTATTTTTAGAGCTAAACAGAGGTATAGCCCGGAAATCTTCGTAAAACTTGAAAAAATGTATACTATAATCACTTTAGGTCGTTAGAAAAGTATGCCTGTGCACTGGAAATTAGTTGTCACTTTTCTGCAAAACAAAGACATAGTCTTGCTTTGCAGATGTACAAAAATGGAGTGTGACTTTTGTTGTGAAAGTAAAATTTGACGTGAAAATGGATGTATTTGCTTCAAAAAGTCAATTAAATCTATTTTTCGAGTAATTTACCATCCATACAGTTTTATTATCAGCATAAATTGTCCTCAGAAGTATACGAGACATAAGCCAAGGTACACGTGTTAACAAAAAAGTAGGTATTTTTTGAGCTAAACAGAGCTATAGCCCGGAAATCTTCGTAAAACTTGAAAAAATGTATACTCTAATCACTTTCGGTCGTTAGAAAAGTATGCCTGTGCACTGTAAATTAGTTGTCACTTTTCTGCAAACCAAAGACATAGTCTTGCTTTGCAGATGTACAAAAATGGAGTGTGACTTTTGTTGTGAAAGTAAAATTTGACGTGAAAATGGATGTATTTGCTTCAAAAAGTCAATTAAATCTATTTTTCGAGTAATTTACCATCCATAACAGTTTTATTATCAGCATAAATTGTCCTCAGAAGTATACGAGACATAAGCCAAGGTACACGTGTTAACAAAAAAGTAGGTACTTTTAGAGCTAAACAGAGGTATAGCCCGGAAATCTTCGTAAAACTTGAAAAAATGTATACTATAATCACTTTAGGTCGTTAGAAAAGTATGCCTGTGCACTGGAAATTAGTTGTCACTTTTCTGTAAAACAAAGACATAGTCTTGCTTTGCAGATGTACAAAAATGGAGTGTGACTTTTGTTGTGAAAGTAAAATTTGACGTGAAAATGGATGTATTTGCTTCAAAAAGTCAATTAAATCTATTTTTCGAGTAATTTACCATCCATACAATTTTATTATCAGCATAAATTGTCCTCAGAAGTATACGAGGCATAAGCCAAGGTACACATGTTAACAAAAAAGTAAGTATTTTTAGAGCTAAACAGAGCTGTAACCCGAAAATCTTCGTAAAACTTGAAAAAAGGTATATTTTAATCACTTCAGGTCGATAAAAAAGTATGCCTGTGCAATGGAAATGTATAGTAATTAGTATGGTACATAAGGGTGGCCAAATTCCTTGGTTTCTATAAAAAAACTGTGTGTGTCTTTTTACACTAACATAGGAATCGGAAGCAATATTTGATACGAAGATTGTCAAACGGTCGGAAAATATCAGCTGGAAACAGCTGCCGCTACACAGCTACTACAGATATGCATCCCATACTTGGCGTCGTAAACTACCATTATAATGGCTATAACGTGGTAAATAAATACCAAAGTCAATTTATTTTAGTAACAAGTGACAGTGGAACACTTGAAATCCGCCAAATTAGACATTTTGGAGACGGGTTATAAGGCAAAAAACGGCCATAACTCGGGCAAAAATCGGTTTTGAGAAGTACGGTTACCAGTTTTGTTTATCTCAATTGATGCTTTACAAAATATGTTGGAACAAAAAAACAGAGGCCCAACCCGCGACCAGAAGAAACAAAAAAATTTCATTTTTTGAGACTTGCCCACCCTACATACATATATATATATATATATATATATATATATATATATATATATATATATATATACTTTCCAACTTTTATATATATTAACTGTATTAAAATTACCTTTTTTGCTCCGTAAAAGCTAACGCAGGAACCATTAGTTACTTTTATTATTTTTACCTTCGCACTATTGGTGTAAAAATATTTTTTAACCAAGGCCGCTAAAATAAAATGGCCGGGAGCATGGCGTTATTAATCGTTATTAATTAGCATTATTAATTAATTAATTAGTAAATTGATGTATTGTTTATGGGTCTTTAGGTGAAGGGTCGCAAAGCTGATGTGATTTTGGCGGCGAATAATTGTCTGGAAGCTGCTGTGCGAATGCTGAGACCAGGGCAGCACAAAAATACAGAAGTCACCGAGACCATTCAGAAAATCTCTGAAACATATCATTGCAAACCTGTGGAAAATATGCTTTCATTCCGGCTGCACAGAAACCAAATTGGAAATGAAGGTGCTCTCTTATTTTCGGATCATATCCTACCGCAATTTCTTGATAGAACAATAGTTTCTCTGTTATTTTACGGAATTGAAACCTAGCGCACTAATGTTTCGCAGATTGTTCATAATTCGTAAATTTAGCGTAGTTCGGCCAACCTATGATGATGTTGCATATTGCGCCTGAATTTCGGACTTCAGCATTGGATGTATGGATTTTGGTTCATCCACTGTACATATGTCCATTGCTGAAGGCTGTACAGTGTTGAAATGTCGCAAGGGCCATCTGAGGTTGATTGAAGAGTTGAATTTTTTATTAATTTTTTGAAATTGAATTGATTTTATTGATATTATATATTTGGTATTAATGTGAAATCTAATTTCAGAAGACGACGATGCGAAAGTGATTATTCAAAATCCTAGTGAGGAGCAGAGGCAGAAGTTGAAGAAGTGTGAATTTGAACAGTTTGAAGTTTATGCCATCGACATTCTCATTAGCACCGGAGAAGGTAACGACGGAATTTTTTCATTCTGTTTTTTTTGGCCAGTGGGCGCTGAAAGAAACTGTTGCTATTTCTAGAATAAATCTTATTCACCTTTCTTGGCGTAACCAAACAACACATCACTTTTTTACTTACTTGATACCCATTCATGGCCAGGATGATCCCAAAAATTATTTGGCTGTTTGGCTTTGGCTGTAACTCAAATTCCATTATTTAGATCACCGTGATTAGCACTGGTCTTTATGTGCTTACTGAGTGAGTGAGCTGCCGCTCTCAGTGATCCAAGATGCTACTCATTAATCATTTATGTATCAGGTGTAAACTTTGATCTACGAGAATAACAATAAAGACTAAGCCACAAAGATGCAGGGGTTTGAGGCGGTGGCCTCTAGCAAGATATGGGAAAATTGGTGGTTTTATTGCCGAATTTGGTCATTCAGGAACGTATCGCAGTTTCTGTCGGACCTGGCAATTAAACCACTGTCCGGCCAGGCACTAAAACCAAAGGAGGGTCCTTACCCTTGGTCTTGTGTAAAATTTCCGTGGCCTTCCAGAACCCCCACATAGGAGAGCCCCTGTGCTTAGGCCCTAGTCTAAAAACACTCACTGTCGCGCACTGCCTGTACTGACTCAAAACTTCATGGGGTTTCAGGCAAAGGCCGTGAAATGGATGCCCGGACGACCGTCTACAAGCGCAAGGAGTCTGTGATTTATCAGCTGAAAATGAAGGCCTCGCGTACATTCTTCTCGGAGGCGGACAAAAAGTGTGGCGTCTTTCCGTTCACACTGCGCATGTTTGACGACGAAAAGAAAGCCAAGATGGGCGTGAAAGAGTGCGAGAGTCATGACCTCATGAAGCCATTCAAAGTAAAAAGCTTATGAGGCGTCAAAAACACCTATCGATTGTCAGATGTTATTTGACATTAAGCTTTAGGTAGTAGTGCGTATAGTGTTAGTGTTTATTAACAGAAACCAGTATCTGAAACTTTACTGACTGATTCTTTACTAGTGATTCTGCCTGTGCATTTCGTCTAGCATCGTAGTGCACTCATTTTGCTTCAGGTTCAGAGAGAATTAAATGACTGTTGGATATTTGTTGTGTAGTGTGTCTGATTTTATAATGTCTTTATCTTTAATTTATCTGGTTTTAAATTATTGTTGGAATTTTTTTTAATTTAACTAAATATAATTTTTAGAATGTAGAAAGTCTGTTACTTTACGTAAAAGCTTGTGGGAAACTTATGGAAAACAGTCGTGGCAAGTTTTTAGTTTTTTTGCAGGTATTCTATGAACGGGAAGGCGAATTTGTGGCGCAGTTCAAATCCACAGTACTCATTATGCCAAATGGACTTTTGAAGATTACGGGTAAAGCAGTGTAGTGGATTCGTCATACCTTAGTTATACTGAGTTTTTGTGCTGTTTAAGAAAGTATTGTATAATATAATTCAAAATCAAGTTTACAATTTCGTATTTTTTTCATGGAGCTTGTAGTTTTTCATTTTTTCACAATGTATGACTATTATAAGAATGAAGTGATATATTATTGACTATAGAAGGTGAAAAAGTGTGTTCTGACAGATTTTAACATTTCTGGCTAAATTCATACGTACAGTCGTTCGCGACCAACTTTAGGTATGAATCAACCCATTGTCTTTTATTTTTCAGTGTCTTAGATCCCCAACATTGGCATGCATAAAATATCCTGTTCTCACAATATGCAGTATATATTTGCCTCTGGAAATAGAAGCTGCTTTTTTGTCAGTAAAATCACTGTTCCTGGAAGATAAGGGTTGCGATTTCGTTTTCACAAATCCAAACAAACGATCTTGTATCACGAGTAGTCGTGCAATCCCTTTAGGTCGATTCCTGCTTGCAGGACAGCCACATGTCTGTTCAGCCAATTACGAAATCGTCACCCCACAATTTGATTTTAAGCACTTAAATTGTGGCGTGATTGTTTTGCCGAGTGTACTGACATTGATTACTCTGTTGCAGGCCTGCCATTCAATGATCAGTTGTATGAGTCTGAGCACAGCATTGAGGACAAAACACTGAAAATGCTAATATCATCGTCACTGAAGCCGAGCAAGAAAAAGGCCAAGAAAAAGGATCCAACGGAAAAACCTGCGGCCGCCACTCTCCCCGTCTCCTCAGGACCTCAGCCGGTTCGAAGCTGTCCATTGATAAGTTACAATGGGGGGACCGTGTAATTTAGACGGTGCCAATGTAAACGGTTTGTTAACCGCTAGCTCTGGTTTTTGTCATTCATGTAGGTAGGGATCGCTATTCAGGGTTCGTGGTTAGGAAAAAATTTGTAGATCCCATTACTTGTATTATTCGGCCATTTGGCTCAAGATGAAGTTGATTAGACATACGTGTCATAGCTAGATGTTTTCAACAGGCTCTATTTGGAGGACAGTGAGCGATTTGTGGTTGATTCATGCTTCCAGTGGTATCATGTTGTTGTAGTTTCTTGTTCAACTACGGGACTTGTCAAGTGCAGTTATTCATTAACAAAATGTTCCCATGAGTCATATGACAGCAATGTTGTGAGTCATCGTACAGTTTTTTATCAACAAACACAGTTTCTACAGAGTAACATGAATGAAAATTAGGCTTTTTTACCGTTGTTTTTTGGCGACGTTTGACAAGAATAAAGCGGTTGGCCACCTTCCAGAATATAGACAACAATATCATGGTATGATTTTATGCTAATCAGGGTGCAGTGTTGTTGTCTATATTTTGACAGAAAGGACTGGAAGTTTGAATGGGCCCGTCATTGTTGCTGATTTAGTTTGATCTTGGTGGAATTAGGTTTATTGAGAATTGTGGGATTAATAATAAGAGTATACACACTTCGGATTTATGACGGTTTTAAGTTTAAATTTTTTATAATTTTGCAGGCAATTTCCGCTTTAA
>JASANF010019725.1:0-52143 GCA_030248245.1 Trissonchulus sp. WLG1_4
TAGCGCATGTATATCTTACTGTATATAATCTAATATATTGTTGTGGGGCATTAGTTATATAGTTAGTATATATACTTCAAACAGCTGCAGTCATTTTTTGATGAGAGCTAGTTTGCAAGCATTTAATATCTTTTATAATTCATTAAAATAAAACTCTTGAGTAAGGATACTTAATATTCGTATTTTAATTCTTAACTTTTACTCTTGATTCTCAAGTCAGGAAAAAGGTCGCTATTGTTAAACAAGGAAGTCAATGTAAAATTTTTTGATCATAGGTTGACCGTTTTAATTGCTTTGTCCATTATGCTTATAGACAAACAGCCATTCCTGTGGTGAAGTAGCAGCATGCGAATTCTCTTCCACTCCTTGTAATTATGACAATTTATTATGAGTACAGAGTAATAAATGGATACAAAGTAAGGTAGTGCCAGCTCTAATTGTTAAAAGCAGTTCCGCTCTAAATGGAAGATTCCACCCAAAAGCATTATCTAGCTCTGTTGTGTAAGAGTGACGCACAAAAGGGGACCCCTGCCAGTCTATAAAGGGACAATGGCTTAATATAGGAGAACTTTGCAAGAAAGAATGTTTCCTTCTTTAGAATGAAATAAGGATTTGAAGATAAGAGATGGAGAACTAATAAAAGCATACTTAATTTGAATAGAAGCTCCAGGCGTCTTAGGAGTATTTTAGACGAACTTGGTCTGACCCTACTTATACTTACAGTAAACTGTAGTTTGGATATGGTTTCGGTGTGATTTAATGTTTAGACAAAGTTATCGTGATAACTACTATGTGATAAAACTTAATGATAAAGACTTTTCTTATATGCTTCTTTGAACTCTAAGGGATATCATGTATACATAATATTTATGTATATATCATTAGTTTTCTTAACTTTAATAATAGTTGATTAAATAATCTTTATATTGCTCTAAAACGTTCTTTTCGAATGGAATAGAACATCGTAATTAACTATATTGCATGCGATCACGTGTTCGACTTACCAAGACCGAGTCTAAGTTAAACGGGCTTTGTGAATACCACTGAAAGAGTCTTCTATCGCGATTGTAAATGTTCAGAAAACGTACCCTTAAAATTTAGGTGAAAATGTCAGGGGCATTTTGTATGAAAGCACTCGTCCCCATATACATAGCATATACCTGCCTACTCATATCCATTATATGTCCAGCAACAAGTTTTGCTTAATTTAGAACACCTTTCTTTTCTTTCCTTCCTTTTTTGTCATTATTTCCTCAAACTTTTCATTGAGCCCGTTAAGTGTTTACGTGCGTGCGTTTTGTGTTTTGCGAGTGTCACAAATTCAGTCCCCAGATAATTGGGATCCAAGTATTTTTGAGTGATGGTCTAGCAAAGACGGCTTCTCTTTTAGAACACCTCCCCCTGTGTTAGCCTCTACGCACTTTCTTTCTTGGTTTTCGTCCTCGTTAAAGAAGAGAGCTGCAGAACAAAATATATTTTCTTTCGCAGGTCAATAGTATAGTTTCCTTATCATTAATTTTCGGTCAGACTTCAGTTATGGGGATTTGTTGTCGTTTGGTCCCATACAAGGGGGGATGGTTAGATGGAAGGGAGCCCCCCAAAAATAGAAGGGTGGGGGGTCCAGAAAATTTGGTCAAAATTCAGTAAAAATTGCATTTTTTGCCTAAATTTTACAAAATTTTGCTAAATCTCAGGTATTTTTGGTAAATTTCCGGGGGAGGGTATCAAAATTCTGCCGAAGAAACCAGCCCACAATTTGGACTTAGCCTGTAGCGCGAAAAAGTTTAGTCGGACTAAAAGATTTACTCTATGCCCGTCAGCAAGCACTTTAAATCCTTACAGTCCGGTGGCCGGTTTTTTCACCGGGTTTGTCTGAACCAAATTTCGCTCCCTTAGTCCGATCTTACCTACTAAACTTCTAGTTGGATAATAATTGTTAGAAAGCCAAACTGGTGCTAGGTAGTCTATAATTTCAATTCATAATTTAATATGAATGAAGTTTTGTAATAATGCATATTGTCTTGTCGAAATGCTGATAATTATTCTGTGGCTGATCACTCATTTATGCATGTGTTTTTAAGGAAATATAGAAATTAGGACATCTGCTAAAAGTTCAGATGGAAATATCGACAGTTCAGATGGAAATATCGACAGTTGTTGTTGTTGTTGTTGTTGTTGTTAGTTTGTTTGAATTTATAAGTTTTCATAATTTGGCGCATTAATTTTGAATTGATTTTTGATTATCTGAATAAGTGAAACGTGAAATCGTGGTTTCGTGTTTTTTTCTTTTTTTCTCCGTGCTCCATGTGCTCTATTGTTGACGGGTCTCTGCCCTACCCCTATTTGGTTATGTCTTATGTGTGCTCATAAGGTGAGAATCATAAGTTTAGAACAAGCTCATTTTTTAAGGGCCAATTCCTTAATTAGATTAAATGGATAAGATTAAAATTAGTTTGCCTAATTACTTATCTCGATGTTGAGGTAGACTTGAAAAATTTTGTGCACAAGCGGGAGGTGCTACAAATATTGCTATCGCAAATTTCGTATAAATTCATAAACGTTGACATGAGTTATTGTCAAAACAAACTTTAATCTAAATCGTTTAATCCATTTTATGAATTGGCCCTTAGTTTAAGTCCGCTTATTAATTTCTGGCTTAGATGCCCTTCCATTTTTCGTCTGTTTTTGAAGTCGCAATCATCCACAATTAGTGATGTGGATCGGATCGGATCGGTCCGAAATTTTGATGCCGATCCGATCCGGATGCTTGATTGGCGATCCGATCCGATCCGATCAGATCCAGGCCCGGATCGGTCGATCCGATCCGATCCGCCGATCCGATTCGATTCAAAATTGTGTAACCTTGATGAAACCCTGTGCAAATCGTACAGGGGTATCAGCTAAAAACGATCGATCACCAGGTACGGTATCTTAAAATGGTGGGTCAAAGTTGGTCGTGGGTCGACTATGACGGCGCGGGTTGGATCGTGCGTTACCCACAAGTGTCAAACCGCGGGTTGGGTTGGGTCGCGGATCGGACATTTTGATCTGCGTCGATTCTGCCTGTAACGAGCAATGCCCAACTCTTGTGTTAACGAAAACATTGTTGCATGAATGTTTTTGCAGGCGAAAACTAAGATATATTTCTGAACATTTGACATCACACATTTAGTACGTGTCTTCACGCAACTTCAATGATGAGAAACTTCCCCTCCACTTGTCTATGCATAAACTGTGTGCTTCCACTAATATCAAGCCGACAATTTGATAATTTGAGTAGTAGTTACATATACTTGTGCGTTTGAGTGATCTGTCGAAAAGTTTTTAAAACTTTGCAAAATTTTGTCAAATTTTTTGTTCTTGACTCAAAATTTATGCTACCGATCCGGATCGCCGATCCGAAATTTTAAAGCCGATTCGATCCGGCGATCCGATCCGGCAAATTCAGCGATCCGATCCGACCCCCGGATCGGCGATCCGATCCGATCCGGCGATCCGATCCACATCACTACCCACAATTATATTTGTCACATGGCCTCTGCGTAGGTAGTCATGCTACAAATCTCTGATACGTGCAACTCTTCTAATCGCTCAACTCCAAGAGTGCACTCAGAGATTTGTTGCACTCTCTGAACACACGCTAATCATCGTCAAATTAGACTTAACGTGCACTCAGAGATTTGTCGCACGCCGACCCAGGAGTAAAGAAATCACCCTAAAAAGAACCGCAAGAATCGAACAAATGCTCACCAAACCATCAATATCTGTAGCCAGTCATCGTAACCACTCGACCACCGCTGCTCCAGATTCAGTTTGTTAAAAGGCATGTAGTGATCAAAATGTACGTACAGTGTAAAAGGTTGCATATATATTCATTGGCGTAGGCATGTTTATGTATATTGTATACGCAGACACGCTAGCAGAATTTCTCTCTATACTGTCCTATAAAGATTTTTACCCAAGGTAGCGTAGCCGAGTGGTCTACGGCACTGACTGGAAAACATAGTCAGATATATGCGTGGGTTCGAATCCTACCGCTACCTATACTTTTTTTTTTTTTACGTGTTAAGGCCATGTGACAAGTCTGTTGTATCATGGCCAGCACTGACACTCAGAGATTCGTATGCAACTCTGCTTGGAAAGCCCTCGTGCAAAGCACTCGTGCGCTGCGCGCACTCGTGCTTTGCACTCGGAGCTTTCCATCGCATCGTGCATACAAACCTCTGAGTGCACTCGCAGCCATGCTACAACCCTTACTTGTGTCAGTTCCAACCGGTTTGTTTGTTGGGAGTTGGCTGGCACAAATAAACATTTTCAAAATTAATCCGTGAAATCTGTAGATGGCACTTCGTGTGAGTTTTCGGGCTGGTTTTTGTAATGAAATAATAGATTTATCAGAACAAAATGGATACAAAATTTAAAAAGCTATCGGTTGACAATTATTTTGCTCTAATTTTATGCTTTTGATATTAATGTTTTAAGCCTGTTTCATACGATGGAGAAAACCCGTGGGGTGCCCCTTGGGCTACCCCATGTGGTGCCATATGGGGCGCCCCACGTGGGAATTCCGACGTTTTCCCCCAAGCCGGGTATTAGATTGGTTCAATTGAGCATTTCTTATTTCTTGCCAATAAAAGCCTGTTTCACAGTATATAGATGGATTTTCCAGGACCTTTTCCCATGCGGTTCCCCATGGGGTCCCCATGGAGACCCCATGGGGAACGCACGGATTTCAATTTGGAGGTGTGGGGGGTAACCCATAAGGATGTCCTCAAAAATACAGCCTGTGTGAAACAGTAAAAAACAGAAAAAGTAGTGCTAACGTATGTTAACCATTATATCGAATGAGTTTTTGTTGGGAAAGAAAATTTTATAATTGTAGCTAAATTTCGGTACTTTGAAGATCCGTGGCTTTACGAGTCTGCTTTGAATTGACATTTGACGTTATGCTCTTCAAGTTTGGTTAGTTGCACAAGCTAAACTCAAGGTAGTTAGTTGTCGAAAACATTTATTGTCAAAAACAGTGGATAATATCAAAAACTCGCTTATCTTTTAAACGATGCAAACAATGGTAACGAAAATTCTGGAAAAATTATATTTGTCTCAAGTACCTATTTGCATTTCGATTGCTGTTGACAAAACTGTTTCGACTGTCACTAACGCGGATAATACTTTTTGTAGTTGATGCTGAGACTTGAAGTCGTTGTCTTCTTGTGTCAGTTTCTTTATACAGTCTGCAATGCATATACGGATAGGGAAAAATCTAAAACCAGCATTACTGTATAACGTTTGACCAATACCTACATAATTGCTGGGCCCCTGAGGCAAAAGGAAACATTAGATTACGAAACATTACGAAAAGAACATTTGTAAGCATCAAGATTACAGCGACTAAAGTCTGACAAAAAAAGATGCGCCACTTACTTATTTTATAGTGGTATGACTTCTGCGTCTACTTGCTGTACTCTTGGTAGTCCAAATTTATTCTTTTCGTGACGAAATCACATGTTTCGTGTTCTCAAGTGGTGCAACTATTTTTTGTCAGACTTTAGTCACATAATCACGCCACCTGTTTTGTCTCAGGGTTCAGCATTTTCTGGTCAGACTTTACATAGGTTCTGTCCTTTTTGTCCGCCGTAAAACATTAAATGACCATCGCTCTGAACAATGAACACTTCGTAGTACGTTTGTTTTTGATGAATTTTTTGTTCAGCTTATCTTCTAATTCAATGTATACTAGTGGTTGGCTTTTCAGACAAAAAGGTTGAGACTCGCAGTAAAGTGCTGTAGTCTAAGATCTTGATAAAGATGATTTGTTCCCCTCACCATGTGTTTCATTTGTCTCAGGGTCCTGCAATTTTTAGTCAGATATTGGGATATAACATGTTTGAAAGTGTCTTAATTTATTCTCGTCTCACTATTCATTTTTCTAGCCAGGATAATGATGCTGATAATGATGCTGATAAAAAACATGCATGGACGCAAGTATTACATACTTCGTTTCAAATATCGTTAAACCTTAAACTGCCAGTGTGAATGAAACGTTAAACCTTAAACCTTAAACCATAAACCTTAAACCTTAAACCTGCAGTGGGAAGCGGGCATTAAGATGCTGCATCCAGTACTCATATTTACATGCGGAGGCTTGATAAAAGAGAATAACAGGAAAGCCAAAGAGTTGCAGGGGTCTAGAGGCCCCAGTTTTCGCCAAGCCTAATTTTTTATTATTAGGCCAAGTCTGGTCAATTTGATACGTAACGATTCGATATTTTACCAGTCGGACATCAAAAATCCAGGAGAAAAATGGCGGGGAATATAGAGTCCTGATAGTGTACGTACATCTTCATATTAGGTATAGCTACGATATGCTTAAAATTATGTATTATAACAGATATAGAAGACACTTAAATAGAAGCTGACACCGTTTGATAGCTTTTATTCGAGTTGTTATTTAAACAAGCAAATTAACCGAAAATAGCGACTGTAGGAAGTAGTTTCAATAATTGAAAATATGTTTTCTTACTAATTGGGTCCAATATTAAGATAGTGTACACACATTATGTTTTGATTAAAAATTCAAGTTTTCTGTTTTCATACAAAGCAGCAATAAGGGCAGGATAAGTTGGACTTTAAGGCAGATTTGGGAACAAGTAGATAATTTTTCAGCATATGGGTTTTGGTAAAAATAGAATCATGAACAAACAATTTAATACAATAAAATTTTGTTATTAAGTAATATTAATACTGATCGTAATTGCATGTCGGGATTTAATTTAAATGAAATTAATTTGCTGAGATCTTGAAAATCTTCTTAATATGTCCAAAAAATGTGTCATTCTAATAATTTATTTAATCAAAACATTGCCGCAAAAATTTGAAACCATTTCTGTAGTAGTTTCATAAATTTGATCTGGTAATCAGGTGTTTATGTCATATTAATGGATGCTTAATCATTTTAATGTTTGATTATTGTTGTTATAATTGTTATTCAGAAATTTTGCAAAAAAATCTTCAAAACATGCTAACGACATTGAATCTAGGCACTAGACAACGGTTTTTTAAAAGGAAATCTAAAACTGTTTTTAAACAACACAATTTTGTCTAGAAGATTATTAATTTCGGTGCAAATTATATATTGTGGAGTTTATATGACTGAAAATAATACTAGCAGATATAAATATAAAGATTAATGAACTACCTCTCTTTATGCTCTTTGGAAGAGTTAGTCTACTCAGAATTATGGTGTGTTGGTATGATAGCAAGAGTACATATGTCATCCTTTGTCTAACAAACTGATACATATATTTACATATGCAGGTATGTGTACTCTTGGTGTTCACGGTGTACTCTAAATACTGACAAAAAATAGTTGCACCACTTGAGAAAACGAAACATGTGATTTCGTTACTAAAAGAATAGATTTTGACTATCAAGTGTCAAGAGTACAGCAAGTAGTCGCAGAAGTCATGCCACTAAAATAAGTAAGTGGCGCAACTATTTTTTGCCAGACTTTAGTTTGTCGGTATTTCGGCTATAGACGAATCCTCGTATCGTACTTTAGCTGACTGCTCGTCATAAATATGAATAAATTATTGCTGGATACGATCTGCTGTGGCTCACCGAGTTGGAAATCACAACCTCAAGAGCGCACACTTATTACTTATGTATGTCCATACTCCATATACTTATCACTGTTAACTATATGTACCAAGAGTAAGACGCTGTAAGTTGTGTCTGCATATGTACTCAGCGCAACCTATTGTTTTGTCTCCGGTTGGGCAAATTTTTGGTCAGTCTTTCGCTTGCGTAATCACTTTCCATAAAGATTTCGACACCAAGAGTATATACTAACGTACAAACGATGCTGTTAAATGTGGAATTTCCAGGAAGTATGGCAATATTATCCTATTGACGTCGCTTGATTAATGCCTTTTTCGATTCAGTATTTTGTAGGCAATCATGGTCTTTACGTAAACGACACCCTTTTTTCTCAGAAATGATCATATATTATTTTGTTTTCCGCTTCAAAAATATGCAAAGAACAATTGACAGCTAGCCATCTTCCTTTGTTTACGATCTCACAGTGACAATTATTAATCCTCTTTTTTGGATTTTGATTTTTTCATTCAATTTGTCTAATTGCATTTGAAACAAGAATTATTTGTTTGTTATTGCGACGTATGACCCTTTAGGATCATAAACTGACGCATTTTACTGTCGGAACGGGAATTCATCTTTTACTTGACCTCAGCTTTGTTCTAAAGCTGTGCTCTTGTCAGCAAAGCATTCTTCCTTTTAATTTCGGACATGTCATGATGCTTATTACTGCGAGCAGATATGCTCAGATCAAGAGTACATATTATCACTTGAGAAAACGAAACATGTGATTTCGTTACGAAAAGAATAGATTTTGACTATCAAGAGTACAGCAAGTAGTCGCAGAAGTCATGCCACTAAAATAAGTAAGTGGCGCATCTATTTTTTGTCAGACCTTAGTGTGCATTTGAGTGCGCAGGCGCAACTGCGTCGGTTAGCGGCTGATTGTCAAGGGCTAATCCGTCGTTGAATCGATTTCTGCGTCTCATACGTCGTTAAGTGGTGCAGTGATATTGGTAGACTCAAATTGTGTCCATGAAATGTTTGTCTCAAATGCCACAACGATGCAGTATGCCGTGCATTACAGATACTCCGCAGTCATCCAGTATACACTTAGATATGCTTTCATGAAAAATAATACCAAGGATCACTAAGCCACGGAGTTGCTGTGACTGGGAGCGACAGTTTCCCGAAAAATTAAGTTCATTTTTATTTTTTAGACAAATTTGGTGTATTGCACACGTATCGATTTTTTCAGCCAGCAGGGGCCTGTTGCTCAACTTTACAAGTCTTACAATTGTAACAATTATAAGTGCGAAATCGGGTGATTCGTTACGAATTCAGCATATAAATTCATTACGAATCACCTGATTTTGCTTTTACAACTGTAAGGCCACAAAAATCAAGGCTGGAAATTTTAGGCTGAAAAAATTTCTCGGGGTGAATTCCCTTGGCTACGCCCTTGGACGTAATGTTCTACTTTTTAGAGCTTTGATGAGAAAGCATATTAACGTTGTTTGTTAAATTTTTGTGTTTTGGTGAGCCGTTGAAGGCATTGCAAACGATGCCGTTTTATCTGGGTTCCAAGAACAAAGTTTGTGAAATGCTGTCAGGCTTTTTTGACCTACGTTGAATTGTTAGAATTTATATACTTAAAAAGTAACAGGAAAATATTTTTTACTATTTTGCATAATTTGTTTTTGCGCAACTCCCATTTAGAGGTGCGTCTTAGTTATTGAATAAACGAACTCGAATGTTTTGCATCAACTTATCCTATGATAGCTGCAATTGTCAGCTATCTGATAATCTTTAGTTCTCGAATTGGCCTGAATTGCGTGTAAGTGCCCAGTAAGAGCTAGAATTCTGGAACTTTCGATTGTTCGATTAGAGACTAACAACATTTTTGACAATGTAAATAATTGCCCCTGCGTCGCTTCTATGGAAAATATGCAAATAAAGCTATTAGTTTTTATTATAAGAACTTCTCGAATTGGCCTGAAATTTGTATAAGTGCCTGGTAATAGCTAGAGTTCTAGAATTTTCGATTGTATGATTAGTGATTGAGAACATTTTCGCCAATTTAAATGGGGCTGACGTATCGATTCAATGAGAAATATGCAAATAGTTTGTGTAAGAAGTTCTCGAATTAGCTTGAATTATGTATAAGTGCCCAGTAAGAGCTAGAATTCTGGAACTTTCGATTGTTCGATTAGCGACTTAGCACATTTTTTGACAATATAATTTACCCGCGTGTCTCGTCTGTCGAAAATATGCAACTAAAACTATTACCTATGAACTTAGTTTACATTTCACAAGGGGGTGTGGTTGTACTTAAGTTGAAGGGGGGGGGGGGACAAAAAGCAGGTGTAAGTTTTCATTGGCTGGTGGCTTAGCCAATTGTGGGATAATGAGGTAAGATAAAGTGCTTGGAGGGGGGGTTACAGTACCTAGTTAAGGTCGCTAGCCCCCCTTCGGAGTCATAATTTGCCAACTAACGTACAACATTTAACTAATCCAAGCTAAAAACAAGAAGATTAAACAACCTTGACGAGACGAAACTCTATGGATTTTTCAATTAAAGCAGTAATAACTTAGTATTTGGTGTTAGGTTAATTAATGGAGCTTTACTAATCATAACAAAGTGATCCCAGGCAACGCCTATTTACAGCTCATCAGGAACTGTTATTATCTGAAGTATTCAGCAGTCGTATTATCAACTGTCGCGCTAATCGGTTGCGAATTAATGTCGTTAAGAAAACGGGACCGTTTCTATGATAAGGGGATACTTTTGCCAACGTAAGTTTAACTTAAAAAAAATCAAAACCAAAAGTAGAAGTTTCCTAAATCGTTGCCATGACAACCTGGATCCAGCCAATAGAAATACTATGATGATTCGATTGCTACAGTCACTTTCTTACGTTTACTTTATTACGGGCTTATTTTGAAAATAATAATTTTCGTGAGCTGTACAGACAATACTTACTTTAATATTACGTTAATATGTAGACAACTAGAGTTATATCAGGGATAGCGACTTAACAATTGAGTACAATAGTCGATAATATGTCAATATAATTGTCATTTCTGTCTCTCAATTGTCTAGGACCATTGTGATCTACTTAATTGTAAAAGCTGTGAGTCTGTGACTAAGGCTTTAAATTGGCATTCATGAATAAAACAATTTAATCCCACAGGATTGTTTTTTGTTATTCCTAATTGATTGTTGCTATTGATACTGTTAAACACAATATAATTCGGGATTATAACACGGAGAGTCGTTGAATGATTGGACGTACATATAACCTTATGATAACCGAAGCTGTCCTTAGCATAGAGAGGTCAAAGGTCAGTGATCTTAGCTGGTATCTGGATCAGATTGTTTTAACTCAAAAAATCGTACATCTAGACGCTATTGAGTCGTATACATATATGTATGAGGGAGAGGATGGGGGGGACCCCCCAAAATCGAGAGGCCGGGGCGAGAGTCACCAAAATTCGGCCAAAATTTAGTAAAAATGGGACTTTTTTGGGAAATTTATGGCATTTTTGGTCGATCTGGGGGGAAGGGTCACCAAAATTTGGCCGGAAAGGCCTCCCCAAAATTTTGACCCCGTTACATGTATGGTCGTATTCAAAATTTGACTTAACGGATTTGATTTAAATTTATATTTAATTAAATTAGGAACAAAGCACATAGTTGAAGTCGATAGCTCAAATTTTTGAAGTTGTCCCGTATATACCTACTTTACGCTCTAGAAAGGGGTTACAGTTATTCTTTCGTTTATGTATTGCAGTTTCTTTAGCCAAATAAAGTTGAATCTAGCCTATGAAATACTACATACTTGAGACAACACTTTGAGAGTAGAAACTTTTTAATAGTTACTTTTAATACGCACCTATCTCTTTCTTTATCTTTATCGCAGTTTTACCAGAAAAACAGATGGTTTCAGTAGGAATAGTATAATAAACTTTTAGTAAGACATAGATTTATGTAGTAGTTCTACTAATGAGCTGAAATATGTAAAACTATAGACTTTATTGGGTATTCTAAACTAGGAAATGGTACATATCAAATAACAAATCAATTCATTGCTTTGTTTTTGCATTTGACAGTTATCCAAACTTGAAAAAGCAACACAGGAATTTTAAATTAATAAATTACTACAAACTGTTATTGTTACTGTAATGGTTACAAACATTACAAACCGATGCTGTTTTGGGTCTGACTTGCGTTTACTGGAAAAGCAATAGATATTTTTCACAGTGGTAACTATGACACTATAACGTTGTCAAAATAGAATTAGGTTAGTCTTGTATTTATGGTTTGAATTATTGCAGTCCCAGTCCAAATTACTTGAGAAGATATTTGTTAATTTAATGAGTGGAATCTTTCATCCAAATAGTTTCGTCATCATTAATTTTTGGTCAAGCTTTCATTTGCTAATTGATATCAAAGTTGATGATAGCAATAGAAGTTTTGACAAGTCTTAGATTGTCAAATGACCCTAGATTAAGACGTCGTTATTGCGTCTTTGGGGCCGGAACTAAAACTTTTGAAGCTCATGGTTCTTAGGGGTGGCTTGTTAAGCAATTTATTGTAAATGATGTATACTTGAGCTTTTTTAGTTAGATAGATAAGCCGAGGAATGCAGTTTAAGTTCTTGCTTGTTTTTCTGCTGTTATATGTCTCAAAAAACATATTTCATCGCTTATTTTTTTATTTTTTTCATTTTTGACAATTTTCTGTACGATGATGTTGTATCTGTAGCAAGTCGGTAGAAGCCACAAGTTTAGATAAAATTGTAGCCCCCCCCCTCCTATCTGAGTTATATATTTTATTCAACAACCATTTGCAGTTAATAATGATGATATAATTTTGATTGCTACCCGAATAATTTGTTGTTTTGGCCACTTTAGCAAATTGTATTTAAGACATTTGAATTAATTACAATCCAACCTTGGGCGACTTTTATTTTGGCAAAACCAGTAAAGAATCATCTATAATCGAAGATATTATATGCTAATTTTCGTAATGAGAATTAAGCTTGAGGCGGTTTAGTTGGTGGTTTAAGCCTAGGCTGGCCAGGTGGTATCATTTTATGGACGTTGACTTTAGATTATATACCGCTTATGCTCAGCATATGTTTCCCAAGCCTAAACCTTACACTTATGTACCAGTGGGAAGTGTTTATTAGAATCATTCTGTTCAGCTTATGTTTGTTGAGTAAATTCTAAAGTCTGACCGAAAAATGTTGAACACTGAGAGAAAACAGGTGGCGTGATTTTAGCAGCTACTCGCTGTACTCTTGATGGCTGAAGTTTGTTCTTTTCGTAATGATTGTACATAGTTTGGTCCCCTACGCTTGCAGAACTACGAAATATGTATTTAGACTGAAAATTTATTTGATTACTAACAGAGTAGGGATGTGGTTCTGAAATTGAGCAGTTTGCGTCGTGGGTAAATTCTTGAAGTGATCAAGATTACGTTACGTTGCATCAAAAGTGCATAATATGGAAGAGTAGGTATGAGCATGTACTCTTGGTTGCATTTAAGTGCAAAAAGCTTTGCGCTACTCCAGATGTGGCTGAGCATTAAAAAAACGTTTCAAACAAATAAGGGTACTTTGAAGGGTGTGTAGTTTAAGAAAAGTAAAAAAATGTGATATAAAACAGTGGTTTAAGTCATTGTGTGAAACATCAGTACCAAAAAAAAAGCCTGCGGCAAAAAAAGTACCAAAAAAATTAGTTGAAAATCGAAAACTTCTGAAAAAATTTTGGCTGTCGCCGAAAAATGGCCAAAACTAGGGACCACTCTTCCGCCAGGGGGCGGGCACCCCCCCCCTCGCCGATTTACCCCGTGCATCTCTGGTCAGACTAAAATTAAGCCGCTGACTTATTTGAACTCGTTTAGTCCGTTTAGTCCGATTTGTCATTCCAAAACCTCGGACTAAAATAGGTAAGTCCAGTCCGTTTAATCCGGTAAAGGAATAGGCCCTAAGTTTAGACATTAGACTGCCTTTATGCATACAACATTGCCATAATACAGTGATAGCCATCTGCCCACAAATGGTGCGCGAAGCACGATATAGCGTGTCGAAGCCGCAGCATTTTTTCCATATTTTGTCTAGGCTATTGTTACAGCCTAGCGCCTTATTGGCCTAGCATAACCATTCAGCTTCTATTGTTTCTGAGTTTCCATTTCTTGTTTTTATCTAGCCTGATTAGCACGTTTACGGATGTTTACAAGGCCTTTGTTGGCTTATATGGGGATATATAGTGTTAATATATGTCTATTGTGTATGAATATATGGCTTTATCATATTACTTCTGACTATATGCGTATATATATGTACTGGAAATTATTTATCTTATTTTATTATATGTAGGCTTTAGGTTTAGAATTAGATATGTGTAGGCTAATTTTTTTAGCCAAAAGTAGAGTTTTTGCTTTTTAGTTTTTCATTTTTGTCGGTGGACATTATGAACAGAATATAAATGACTTTAGCTTGTATCTGACGGAACTGCTTTAAAATAAATGATTAGGTCGATAGACAAATTTATGTACATTGTACAGGATATGTAAATTCATTGAAGACAATTCGTTTCATAGATTATTTTTTGCTGTGGTTTTCGTTAAGAACTAACTAGTTTTATTACGAACTTATATCTATCTATACAAATATCTATGTAGTTTACACAAAATGGTTCCACCTTAATACTCAACCAAATGGTTGAGCTCTGGGCACCAGGGTTCAATTTCTCAAAGCTCGTTTCTCGTTGAAAATGCTCCTCGATAAATTGATCGAAATATTCTAAACAAAGAACTTTCAACGACGAACGTATTCAACGGTGAACATTTGTCCTATAATTCAGAGTTATTTTCATTTTTGAAAATGTTTCAGTCAATCCAAAATTTTCAACGATGAACATTTTCAACGACGAACATTTTGCTTCGATAAAAAGGGCCCAGGTCAGCTACCACTAATTTAGTTACGGATTTGAAAGTACATATGTCAAGCTATTTTCAACTGTTACAGTAGCTTTGTATTTAAAATAATATTATATAAAGATATTACTGTTTAATTATTTAAAAATTTAAATCTAATCTGTTAAATCCATTTTTAATTTACTCCACAGAAATGCAGAAATTTCCATGCCGGAATCTTTGGAGACCAAGCCCCCACTTTGATTCATAAAGTATATATTAAAACAATTAACTGTAATTTCAACTACATCCAATTTCGAATTAGTCCACAGAATATGTATGCTATAATCTGCTATGGGACAACCCCTTCCCCCCCTCCACCGAGTCATAAGCTATGACCACGTCCCACAGAACAATGCGACACTATGTCTCCATAAGCCGCATTGTGTGTCTGATCCCGAGTAGGCTTTCTACTGGGCGGCGAATGTCTCTGGCTTTTGTTTCCTGGCTTGCCATTAGCAACATAGCATTTCATAATGTATTGTCCCATTCTTAGAGGCATGTTATATCCCTCTTATGTTTTTCAATCATTATCTGACTATCCTAGACTTCACTTTTCAGTCTGAATATTTAATTTTTTTGCCACGAAGACAGAAAAGTTGCACATAAAGGAGAGCCCCTTGTGTTGTTGTCTTCTTGTTTTTCATCATGTTTAGGTAAACTAAAGAAAAGGGAAGCTAAAGTTGCAGTTATTGCGAAGTAATTGTTTTTTAGCTTTATGTGTTTTTGTTGTTAGTTTATTATTGTTTTGTTATATATTAATTATGCTTTTGTTTCTATGTACAGAAACAAAGTGAGATAAACGGATTCATCATCAATTGCCGAAGGCAACCCAAATACGATTAGTAGTAGCATTGGCTAGTATCGAACTAATGGAGTTAGAATGATTAAGAGTTAATTAAAAGTTGCACATGAATTTAAGTTTTGCAAAAGTTTACTGATTAAGGAGTGAATTGTGAGAAATAACTGGACACAGCCCCCATGAATCATTTATTATTTTCATTTTTTAGCATTAAACCCAAATGTTTTAGTTTAAATCCTGTTTTCAACTTGCTGATTGAGTTAGTAACTTCATAACTAACAGTTGTAGTACATCAGTCGACGACTATATAATTTGCATGTTTCATAGATAACATTTAGCATAAACACATTTTAAGAATCGTTAATTGACTAAAACGCCAGCCGGGTAGTATCAGCTTGTCTCAATTTTTTTGCAGATAATTATTAAACTTGTCAAATGAATTTAATATATGTCTGCCATTGTTCAGAAATAATACTATTTTTCCTACTCTGTGGATCACAATAAGATTATGAATGAAGAAACCTGCAATAATGGTTTTGTTTTGATCTAGATAAAATTGTAAAGAAATGGGACTGTATTTGAAATCCTAATAGGATAAGTTCACTTGGTTAAATTCAGCTTTATCACTGTCACAGACTGGTATGTGAAATTGATTAGGTTTAAGATTTCTTGTTTTTCAATATTCGTTTACTGTTTTAGATCTGATATCAATTTTTGTGAGAATCAAATCAAATCAAAAAAAATATGGCTGGCGTACCTATAGTTTGTATTCCTATTTTATATTATTTATATATATATATATATATATATATATATATATATATATATATATATATATATATATATATATATATATATATATATATATATATATATATATATATATATATATATATATATATATATTATATATCGAGCACAAGATGGTGCACAGATTCATCGCCTCCTTGTTTTAAAACTATACCCGGCTACGTGTGATATAGCTCCTAAACAAGGGTATTTTTAACTGCAAATGGTGGGTGAGTCTACGTAATAGATTAGGTATGTATTTAAACTCATTTTAGGCAAAGTCGGGGCCTCACTTCCGATCTCGAACGGTGCAGTCTCAACGATTTATCTACCAGTTCAGTTTGCAAACTTGGACTAATTTACGCCTAATCTTAGGTTTTCTTAGTTGTGATGCTACATATTTAGTTTTTAAGCTGACCACGAAGCTCTATTATCTGGAAACAGACATAAGGCGATACGCCTGTGAGTGGACTTTAGCTCATTAACATTAACCCATGGCCATATGCCTTTTACACGGTGACTTAAAAGCACTGCTTGGCTTATAATTTGTTTTGTTTCAAATTTTTATCCTTCGCTTGACTGATTTTCAGACTAGATTCGGTGTGTGAAAATTTGACTTGAAATATTTATCATAGAAAGGCGAAATTCTATGGATACTTTGTTATGAGGACTGACTAGGGGCTTTGTAGTTAAGCTAAGGCCAGTTGGGCAGTCTACATCAGCTCAAAGTTGAACGGACTTTGGGCTCAGGGCTAACATAAATTTCCAACCAATAAGACTAGCCCTTGCTTAGTCAGCAAAGAATGGATTAATTATTCAGTATGACCAAAACGGGCTTTCTGCCTTACGTATATCTCCACTGAATTTCAATGCACTAAACGATAACTCATTCTTATTCGTTCCACGAAAAGCACGTTTTCTATCATCTGTCGAAATCGCAGGAAACCTGCTTTTTCGGAGATATAGTGGCGAAAATAAGTCGATATGACTTGCAGAAGTATCAATTTTTGCCCCGAACCCCTGCTGTTTGTCTGTCAGTTCCTATACCCACCCGGCCCATGTCCTATTCCATTCTTTCGTCTCCTATTGGTATGGTGCATTTTGGATTTTATTAGTAGCTCTGGCTATTCATTAAGCTTCCTTTGTTCACCCCGCCCCTTTCACTACGCACATGTCTCATATTCTACAATTCCACTGTACCACTGTTCTGAGTGTGCGTGTGTCTGTGTGTTTGCCTAAGCCTAGACTCCCATCAAGAGCACATGCTTCCATGTTATTGTCATTTAGCATGCGTGTGTACGTGTGCGTGTGTGTGTGGCATTTGTGTCCGCATTTATTTGTGGTCTGTGTCTGCTGGCGTCCCCGTATTTGTTTGGAATGAATTAAGCCAGCTTTTGTTGTCTGGTCCTCTTTCTGGTTACGACGTTCCGGGCCCAAGTCCTTTGCAGGGAAAAGACGTTTTTGACAGAACCCCCCTCGTCAACATTTATTTTGTGATGGGATGCGACAGTTACTGACAGTCATATCATAGTATTTAAAAAAAGCATATAAAACAATTATATATAAAAAAGTTTTATGTATGCTGATAATTGTTAATGTTTCAGCCCATTTGTTGTATACTGTAAACTCAGCTTCCAAATTTCACGTTATCAACATTAATATACAGAGCAGATCTAATTTACAATATAAATCTGCATTATCCCCCCAGATTTTTTCGCACCCCCTCTCTCCCGTTGACTCAGCTCATTTGCATTTCTGTTGTCTGCCCGTCTCTGTTATATAATGGCCAGTCAGTCCCACTCCCCCATTATTTATCTATTTGCCAGAGGCCTACGTAACCAGGTCTGGCTATTCTATTGTGTCTACTGGCTCGTCTGGTTAAGCAGGTATTAGCCTCGGACACGCGGTCAGCCTTTTATTGGGGACTTTATAGTCTTGCTCTTGCTATTGTTCCATTAGCTGTGGCTCACTGTTAACTGTTGAGCTATAATTGTTGACTCTGGGGTTTCGTTGATTGAAGTTCAGTGTGGCTGAGTTCACAAAAGGTGTATTTTTTGGATATTTTTTGATCTGACACGTCTTTCTTTCTGGTGAAATAGAACATATTTATTGTAATTTTATTATTAGTTTTTATGTTATTATGTTATTTGTTAACATTATTTTTCATTTGCTTATTTTATGAACTGACAGCATTTTCACTCAATTTTTGTTTTTTGTCTGCAATTTCTTTTTTATATATATATATATATATATATATATATATATATATATATATATATATATATAATATATATTATATAGTAAATATATATAAAACTTTTTTACTTATTATTTCCTGCATTACGGTCCACCGCACCTACGGTAATGAAATACTTTCGACTGCGTTAATGCGCCATGTGCTTACAACGTAAACCCCTAATCCTATCTTCATACCTAAATCACGATCCCCTGACATCACAGCCTGGTATTGTCAGCTCGGTATTTTACTTAAGTTACTGTTATGACAACTTTGGTTAGAAACAAGACACTTTAAGCCGTAGAAAATGTTTGTTTTTGACATTGGTATTTTAATGAATAACAGATTTGTTCCACTTATCCATAGTAATTAAGTTGTTTTGTACTTTTTCAGTCTGATATGAATTACTTTATACTTTGGCTTCTTAAGTTTAGTATAAATACTTTGCTGTGTGAAATCATGGAATATTAAATTTCGTTTAACGAAGCGACGGATTTTGTTTGCAGTCTGTTACCTCGGTTATGTACTTATTTCGTGTCTAATTGCGCTTAAGTTTCAGCTGCTTTAAGTAGTTATGTAGTTCTTTAGTACATAATGTTCAAGTAATGTAAGCAAGTTTAAGTAATGTGCTAAATATTAGTACATATCTACATTATTAGTATGGTTCAAGTAATGTAACCAAGTTCCAGTAATATTTAAGTACTAGTACATTTTTGTATGTTTCTGTAATGTCCAAGAATGTAAGCAAGTTCAAGTAATGTTCAAGTAAGCAGGTTTAAGTGTCCAAGTAATGTACTCAAATTCAAGTAATGTTCAAGAAGTTTGAGTAAGGTAAGCAAGTTCAAGTAATGTTCAAGTAATTTAAGCAAGTTCAAGTAATGTTCAGGTATGTAAGCAGGTTCAAGTAATGTTAAAGTATATAATGTAAGCAAGTTAAAGTAATAATATATCCAAAATTCACCTTCTTATGGGGATATAATTTACGTGTCCAAACGCACATTCGATCTAATATATGTGCCAAAACAATTGTTATTCTTGCAATTTAGTCACACAAACGCGTTTTACTAGTAAATACATTCTCTAAGTCTCAATATGACATAAGTAAGCTTTATTTAAGTTGGCACGTTCACACCCTACCCCAGACTTTACCAGATGTCTAACATTAATATGCGTGTTTGAATGTACCAATCAAATTTACGCCGAAATACGCGGGAGGGTCGCGACTTTTTTTACTGGAACACGCAACTTTATCTGGTCATATAAACATTAAAATAGCCTGCTTTGTGTAATCTAGTCATGAAATATGCAGATTCCAATTGTTAATAATTATTTTCAGCTTAAAATTTATATTTTAAATTTAAAATTGTTTGTTTGCCGCTAGTCGTTTCATATTTTATGACAGAAAAGATGGCAATCTCTAAGCTAATGAAATGTTTACATGGGCCAGTCAGACAAAACAACATAGAAAGAAAACAGATAATATTTTAAATTTATAATTGTCTGATTCTCGAAACCGCAAGTGCGACTCGTAAAATTATGAGCTGCTAAATTCCTTCGGGAATAACATTTTCATCTTGATAACTGCTTTTTACCGTGGGATCCTACATTGTATTCCCTTTCATTGTATTGACCTGTAAATATAGGAATTATATAGTTTGATCAGTAGATTATAGGAATTGGTCTTGTGGTTTTTTTCTCATTAGAAAATTGAAATCGAGTTTAACGGATTAAATTTAAATTAAATGTTAGGTGCTGTTTAAACATAATCCGCTATATTAAGTTTTGGATAGGTATGTGACCACTTCGAGTGGTTTTTTACCACAAAATTTATACTTTTCATTGATCTGAATTAGGTTTTTGTTTTTTAATTGCTCTAAATCAAAGCGGGTGATCTTGCACTAATGACGGATTGTTCCAATAATCTACACACATAGCAAAAGTACATTACATAATAGTATCTCACTCTTATAGAAGACCGATTTAGTAATTTTATGAAATTCAGCAAAAATCTTGCTCCATCGAATCTCCTGACTGCTTTGACTCGACACACACCCGGAGAATACCCAATTTATAGCTGATTCTGCCTGGTTTTACACCTTTTCAGTTTTTAGGTCACCGTGACTTTTTGCAGTCTTGATTAAATGTTGCTGTGCTTGTTACAGCCGTTGACCATTGACCAATTTTACACCATTTGTTTTCGAAAAGACTCATAGATAGTTGATTTTTCATAAAAATAAAGGAGATATGTGTATTAAGACATTAATCATTTTACGTTTTGCTAAAGTCCTGCGTCGTTAGGTGTGTTTTAGAGTCCCTGCTTGGTTTCATTCACACACTGGCACTAAGCACATTTTGCGGTTTTCTGGTAGTCACCAGAGAAATCTCCCCTGCTGGGTGAAGTTTAGAGTAGTTTCCCAAAAAGTTAGTCATGATTGAAAACTTTTTAGTCGTCGTGGTATTTTTTAAATATATTATACCATGTTGCAACCATTTTTTAAGTTTTTTTACACCTCTCTGTGGCAAATAGGGAATGTAGTGCGGCTTTCGGATTTAAAATTTGACTCACTTCACAAAATTTAGATCTTCTAATTTAGTGATGATCTTGATTTATCGGTGATCTTTATTTATCACTGATCAAATTATATGAAAGTATTACGATTCTTTAAAATTCCGGTTTTACTAGTTTCCATCTGCTTTGCATACAGTACATTCATAAATATTTAACTCTTTTGAATTCATCAAAATGGAGTAATTTTAATTAATTTACTCAATTTACTGTCTGCTCAACCTATTAGTTCAGTATTTATTGTGAATTAGTCTATTGACTGTTTATTTCGATAACAAATGGTCAAACTTTACTGAAAAGTTCACAAAAAGTTATTACTTTCCAGAATTTCACCAACTTTGCAGCTGCTGCCGAGAAAATTTAGACTGTAGATTCAAAGTTTTCAGCCATAAATCTTTCTTAAGATCTGAAATTTTGCGTTGGTGTCTGACGAAATTCTTTAAAAGACAAATTTGGTTCAGTTTTGACCTGGTTCCGTGAAAAGGGGGTTTGCAGGTTGCCCGTCCGTCTGAATAGTCATTAATCTGGGTATTTGGCCTAAATTCCAAATTTCTACAAAACTATTTCTGGAAATCAAGTGATTTGGATTGAAATTAAGGTATTAATGAATCAGGAATATAATTTTTGTTTTTTACTGCATTGTGTGTTGACACGATATCTAAAAAACTAAGTTAAGCCTTAAGAAAAATTCATGAAGGAAAGGGTTAAAACTTACATCATCATTTGATTTTGCATTATATTATCGACTGACCAAAAATTATAGTCATAGTCAGAGATGCAAGGGGGGAATCGGCGAGGGGGGTGCCCGACCCCTGGCGGAAGGGGGGGTGGTCCCTAGTTTTTGCCATTTTTCGGGTTTTCACAATTTTTCGATTTTCAACTCATTTTTGGGGTACTTTTTTTCACAGGGGAAAATTTTTTCCAATGTTTCAATTTTTTACGCATTTTTGGGGCACATTTTTGGCCATCAGAGAAGGGGTGGGGGGTCGAGGGGGGGTCCCGGATATGTCTGAGGGGGGGTGCCGACCCCCCTCAGGGGGGAGGGGGTGGATACCCCCCCCTACCCCCCCCCCCTATGTGCATGGTCATAGTAATACTTCTTTTTGGAAGTGGTATTAAATTACATCTAAAATTTACTGTTAATGGTTACGACCAATCAGATTCTGTGTTCACTGATGAAGCAATAAAACTTTGTTGCAGATTCAGTAAGGGTTTCGCCCAAAAGTTTAGATATATTTTATTTTTCAATCTTTTTTACTTTTTCAGGTAGCGTAGTAAGCCAATAGCGACTATAAGGCGCCCCGTGTATTTCATGAATGGGCGTTAGCCTTGTTCTGCCTTGATAATTCAGCGTGAAAAGTTTCATTCAGTTTTTTGAGAAGTTATGTAATACAATTTTTGAAGGCTTACGATTAATACTGCCTTTATGTAAGCTCAGCCCAAAGTTTTAGGCAAACTGGCTGTACTTTAGTTTTGCTAGCGTTTATGAGTAATCTCTGACTTTAGTCTCCTAAGCTAAAACATTAGCGGTAGAGGTCTGAGGATTTGGGATTTGACTTGGGATTTTAGCATCATAACCGACAGTGTCAGACGTTTGAGATTGCGCGTCTTAAGTTTAAGTTTAAGTTTAAGTATATCATTCACAATGTCCATGTGACCTTCAAACAAAATGGAGTTCATAAAAGATGTTTGACTTGGATGCTTGGACCACGGCTAGAAGTCGAAAATAGAGATGCAGTGTGCACAATTCAAACACTTGAATTTTTGAAATACACACATTTTGCCATTTATTATTCGAGAAGAACGTTTTGAACCAAGTTTACAGTAACAAAATGTTCCAAAATCCGAAGTATATACAGTGCCGACCAAAATTACTTGCTACAGACTCCGGAGTCAAAGCCGAGTCGGAGTCACTTTATTCAGGAGTCAATGCATATATAACGGTATGCTATACTTTGACTCCGGAATCAAGTGACTCCGACTCCGCCTTGACTCCGGAGTCTGCATCAAGTAATTTTGGTCGGTACTGTGGCGGTGTCTGCATGGAGTATCTCCATACAGTGCGAAACATCGCTACAAGTTTTAGGTTTTTGGTACCAAGCGGACCACCCAAGCTCACAATGTTATCTTTGCCATCGACCGTAGTGAATCAATTCCTACGGTAGTCAGGCACCTTTATTCATAGTTTGTGGTGCATTCTTTGTTTTTCAGCAATAATTTTAACGTCTGTGAACTGTAGACAAAATGCGTAGGCCGGGTGGCTAGCCTCTGAGCTTTGAGCTTTGCTATTGCGCTTGACTGAATTCAAAATTTGCTATTGTTTTGTTATGAAATTCTGCCCGTTGCCTGAAATTTTCAGAAAAATAGTGGCCAAAACAACTTTTGGCTTGTTTTCAGAGAGAACTTTTTGAGCTTGCTTTGGTTCATAATTTAAGCGCATACTCCTAATTTTTTCGGGCGTAGAAATATTTTTCTAAAATTATTGTGAGAACTTTTTTGGACTCTGTTTGCGTTTCTGTATACACCTTGCGAAGTACAGTTTTATAGAAATCACATGAAAAAAGTTTAAATTCCGACAGAAGCTTTTTATATATCGGATTCGTCTGAAAAAACAGCTGAAAACTTCCAAAACTATTTCGTCTTCCGTTTATTTGTTCGTTAACTGAAGTCTATTTTTTATTAGAGCCAATTCCTAAAATGCATTAAACGGATTAGATTAAAATTCGTTTGTCTAACAACTTATCACTACATGTGTTGAGGTAGACTTAAAAAATTTTGTGGAGGTGTTACAAATAGTTGCTATCACAAATTTCGTATGAATTGATCAACGATATCATGAATTATTGGCAAAACAAATTTTAATCTTATCCGTTTAATCCATTTTAGGAATTGGCCCTTAGAATTAAAAATAACCATCTGCCCAATCAAAATGCAGCTTTAATATTATCGAATCAATTAGATCTCGGCGAAGTTTTACAAGTCTTGTGATTTTAACAATTGTTAATGGCGAATACAGGTAATTTGTAGTTAATTTGCGCGATTCATGTGAGCTTACAAGCCAGTTTGTTACATGGTAAGTCAGTATTAAACCCGGTGCATGCTTTCCATCAGGATACAGGGACAGGGACAAGGATAAATTTGGTCAGCTGCTGTGAAAAATTGACAAATGCGTTTGAGCTAATTATTTGTATACGGTCTAGAAGTGACCTCAACTATCGTCATGCAAAAAAATGACATATTTGGCTGTGCAGTTTTTTTAAATAGCTTAGGGACAAAACGATAGGGACAAGGACAAAATATGAACTGACTTCAAGCAACCAGCTCTAAATTGATTCAGTCTTTTATTCTTATGTACATATATAGTTGTCTGCAAAAAATATGTGAGTTTATGTACGTATGATAGACAGTATATAAATTATTATTTAACATTCATAATACCTATATACTTTTTATGTTTACGTAACTCATGTTGAGAGAATAGTAGGATAAACAGACATTTTTTCTTTCTTACCTACGCAGGTAAATTCACTTTTATTACAGACAACAACCTATTATGGCAGTCAAAACACTGAAACATGAATTTTTAGCATTACTTATACTTTTTCCTGTCTTGTGGCTGCCTTATCAGTAATTTTGCAATATCAGGTCCTACCGCTGGCAACGCAGTCAGATTCGGGTTTGATTGAATCACGCCTGTTCAGTTTATTACATAACTGTTATCATTGTGGCGGTGTTTTTAGTAAACCCCATTTTAGGCTATTGTAGTTTGCTTTGCTATACATATATATATATATATATATATATATATATATATATATATATATATATATATATATATATATATATATATATATATATATAAACAATATTCTATCAGCATATATACCGTTCCCTACACCCGGTTCCTTTCTATTGAGATATATGAAGTTGATATATCGACGAATAACAAAACCTTATTTCGACCTTCTTATTTATTATTTCTGCATTAGGAATGCTGCCAAATTTTTTTGTGTTTGTTATTTCTTAATTCTGTCTCTTTTGGAAACCAGTCCTTAAAATTTGTTCAGATTTCATGTGTCAGTCAATTGCATCTGCTTCTGTATTTCATTCATAGCACTAAGCATTTTGTTTTTAAAATTTATCTGCTTTCGGGTTTTAAAAGATGCTTGTTTGGTTACAGTTGTATTTGACAAGTTATAATTTTCGCTTCATTTTCAATATCTTTCTATCCTTAGTTGTAAAGTCTATATGTTTTCCTCTCATCATAGAGTTTGATTCAGAAATCTCTTTCCCAGATAGCAAGCAGCTATGTTTGCTGTAGTCTGGTGGTTAAGCCCCTTTGGTACAGTCGTTTTCAAATGAAAATGGATTTGTCCGACGCCATTTCATCGTTCGACGTGTCGGATTGCAGCATCCGTCGCGTCGGATGACATCATCCGACGCGTCGGGTTTCATCACCGAGGACGTCCGATGACATCATCCGACGGGCCTGGCTGGGTGTCGGATTGCCTCATAGAGTTAGAAAATGGAGAGCTTGCAGGAAAAATTTATGAGGGTGACTCCTCAACGAGTTATGCAAAATTTTTTATAGTTCATTTTTATGTGTTGATTAATAGATGTGTATTTGAAACATAAGGTAATTGTACCTACTGAATTTTTATTTTTTTAGTTAAAGATACTAAACAATAAAACATGGTAGTATTCATGATTTGCACTGAAGCAGCCACCCCTATTTAAAACTTTAGGCCTGAACATTGACAGCTAATTAATTACTGGCTGACAAAACTCGAGGCGTCGGATTGCATAACCGAGGGCGTCGGATGACATCACCCGACGCGTCGGATGACATCATCCGACGCGTCCGATTTCATCACTAATCCCGACGCCTAGAATCCATTTTCATTTGAAACCGACTGTATGTAGTCACCATTAAATTGCTTACCTATTCGAAATATGCCGATCCCCCACGTCACCATACATATGTCACGGGGTGAAAAAATTAAGGGGGCCGTTTCCCAAATTCTCGGGACCCTTACCTTGCTTCCTTCACTAAAAATGCATTACATTCCGAAAATTTTTGTAACTGTTTGAATAAAGTGCCATTTTTCAAAATTTTGCCCCTAAAGCCCTGCCCCTAGGTCCCGTAAGTTTTGTGTGGCCCCTTCTTTATACATGTATCCCCCGAATCGAATGAATGGTACCCCATAACTTCAGTATAAAGTAAAAAGTAAGTCTGTGTGAACCGGGCCTAATGGCCTTTGTTTTTGTTTCAGAATGAGCGACACATTATTACTGAATGCTGTGAGTAGTTCTATGAGTAGCGCTGCCGTTCTAAATGCCGCTTTGATCAGCGCCAATGCATCAGGAGCTTTCACCCCCCCGACGACCAAGCCCCCCCTGCAAACCGAAGGGGGCGCCCCCCTTTTCCGATCCGTCAAGCAAATCTGTGCCGACTCGTGTACAGACGCCGAGGGCGAACCCACCGCTGTGGAGCCCTCCCCCTCCATTTTGGACGACGCCCTAGGCTGGCCAGATGTTCGATTTAATGGACATATTCTGATACCAGCCGAAACGTGGTGTCAAGCCTTCGATGGTGAGCACTGAAATCGGTTAACTTAATACGCTAGTTATTAATTATTTAATTAACTAAATAAGCTAGTGATTAAATAATTAACTAATTAATTAATTGATTAAGGACTGTTCTTTTTTGCAGTTTGTATGGCCACTAAACAGAATCATTGTTAAGGCCTTATCTATGTAAATTACGATTTAGCATTTAATAATTAATTTATAAAATTGTAGCAAAATGAATGTAGCGTAATGACACTTGGCTCAGAGCACCAAGATAGGAGAGTACAGGCACGCGACAAACTGTCATAGTTAAGCCCAAGCGTGCTATTTACTACAATCGCATGCTGTATTGAATCTGAAATTAAAATAACTGAAATTTAAATCGAGTCCAATTTTATTATTAAGACTCGTATTTTTGCGGTTCTTTCTTTGTTTGCGAAATCACATTAGGTAAATTAAGTTTGTAGGGCCCTATGCGTACATTCATACGGCGCTATTTACTTAATACATGAGTGCATAGTAATGTTAATGTATTTTAACCGTTTATTAATGTTTTTATTATTTTTTAAAACGAAGCAGCTAGTGATACTGGTAATTATCATTCAATTAATACAATTCAAAATGAAATAATACTATATCTTCAATTATGAGTCATTCCACTAAAAAATCTGTTTGTCTCCGCTCCATTCAAAAGAATACAATATTATTTAATAACAACTCTTGTCATAAACAGACTGTTTTTCCGTCTGAAATATTTTGCACATATGGTTTTTAATTATTTGATGTTGAAAGAAATTACATGGAATTAAATCGGAACATGTCAAGATCAGTGATCAATCCCAGATCTAGTGTTAGTTGTGACTTGACAAAGCTGGGGTGCAGTTGGGCTGTGTATCAAGAAGTTAGCTCTAAGCCTTTGATGAATTTAGGACATTTCTTGGATACTGGCGATTATGGTATATACTATACATATCATTGTTACCACAGGGCCTTTCTCTTTGACGCTAATGATTATATATTTTTATTATTACTTAGGAACCAATTCGTTACTGGATTTTGCATGAGCTTGACTTAATTTAGTGTGAATCTTCAAACATAGATATGCTATGTAATATGATAACAATCAACAGTCAATTAGAAATCGACATAGTTAGATTTAAGTTAGCCTATGTAAATATAACTGCTAGTACGTCTAATTAGTTATTACACTATGTATATATACATCTATATATATATATATATATATATATATATATATATATATATGTATATGTATATATATATAATAATTAATACCAGACTAACTAATACAACAAGCTCAACTTGTAATAATTAATAGGATATAAACTATCACTAAGCACAACTAATAAGTGTAGGTTATAGCACGATGTAGAGTGCACTCAGTTGATATAATAATTGTTATTGCAGGCATCGCCATCAAGGACCAGCTGATGGCATTGGATCACATTCTGGACCAAATCGGTGCCCTGCGACGCCGTCTGCTGAGCGCCCCCGAGTCCGAGGCCGAGTCCGGCGCCCCCCAATCCCCCAAAATCACCCGCCCCCCCTTTTGTGGCGACGACTCCCCCGATCCTGGTCTCGGATCAGCCACCCCCTCGCCCGACGGCTGCAAAACGGTCCAGCATGATCTAGATGCGCATAGTTACAAGTCAGTACAAGTCTTTGCTTGTGGTTTTAAAATCTATGGTTCTCATACCATATGTAGAATGACTACCCTGCTAAACTTACTTGATTACTAACTTACATACTTGCTTCCTTAACGTACTTTCTTGCTTAACTTACTAACTTACTTAACTTACTTACTTTACTTACTTGCGTACTTACTTAACTTACATACTTACTTCCTTACTTACTTACTTACTTACTTACTTACTTACTTGCTTACTTACTTGGTTACTTACTTAACTTACTTACTTACTTACTTACTTACTTACTTATGTACTTCCTAACTTTCATAAGTTATTTCATATATTACTTTATGACCATATCCACTTGTGACCAATTTATTATATTTAACACTTTCTTATATATGTATGTATGTAGTTTTGGAATTTAATACAACAATGGGTTATTTTACGACGTCTTTAGATAATTTTTAATTACATATTAAGCTTGGTTGAAAATCTTTACCGTGTATACAAGATTCACCTGCTGTTTTGGACATATTACTGTAATGTACACTTACAAAAGCCTTCGGTTTTTCAAATGATAAGCCTTTGGTTCTTCAAATGACACTTTAGGTTTGGTCACAAGTAAGTACTTAAGATACGATCTAAGTACATAAGTATTTAGTATTGTGTAAACACATTTTATCCAAAGAAATTTTCATTAGTTTTTAGTCTAATTCTCTTTGCGTTGCTGCGACATTTCACATTTAGCATAATATGCTAATTAGAGAACATAATAAAGAGACAACCCAGCCCTATGCATTGTGAGGGTTACTTGCTATCATTTTCAGAACAAAATAAAGTAGCGCCTAAGTCTCAGAGAATGCATATGAAATTAGCCCTGACATGATTACCCATGACACAATATCTACAATGCCTGTCAATATTCCCAGGGGGGGTTAATAGCATTATTTTTTAAATTTCAGTTCTTAAATTTAAGTGTTTGAATATATGTATTTTGATTAGAAGTTAGCAATGATTTCAACTGAACCGCTATTTATGTGTGATGTACTACAGATGTACATACTTAGCCTAAATATAGTTTTTAGTCATTTTTAAGTTAAGCGGAGCTCAGACAAGTTTAATTTCTGAAAAGTCTTTAGTCACAATAATTTTGACAATTAGTTAACAGGCCATTGAGTGACACCACATTACGTACTTTTTGACGGGTGTCTTATTAATTTTTCAATTACTCCATTAGCCAAATGAAAGGAATAGTCTGGGATATTGTAACATTATTTCAAAATTAGATTTTATTATTGTCCAAGACATCCCTGAGTGTCTGTCGGCTTTTCAATTTATCTGATTTCACACTATAATTACAAGTTTATCATATTCTTTCAAGCGGATATATTTATATTACCATACGGGCTTGTATATTTATATCAACGATGAAAATCGTTTCCGCGAAATTTTTGTAAGTAAGATGCAAAAGTTGAATAAAGTAAAATTTCACACGTGTATAAATAATTTTGTTAAATAACTCGTGAAAATGTTCATGCTAAATTTACAAACATGTTCTACACTGGTGGCAAATTTTATGTTCAGTATGTCAAATTATTCGTAGTTTAATAGACGATGTCATGAGTAATGGCGAAAATTTATTAAAAACAAGCTCAAATCTAATCCGTTTGAATTGAGACTACCTGGGAACAAATAACGGCATATTATATTAATTGTTTATTTATTTTATTAAACCTGTGCAAACGAACCCTCTGGCTCATGTTAGTAGACATTAAAAATAAATAAATAAATATTAATCAAATAATCATTAATTATATTATATTAATTTCTACATGAATTGTTTTAGTGCGAGCAACGGCAGCGGTCATCACCAGGCCACAACGAATACCAATAATCAAACGTCAGACAAACGCGCCGGCGACTTGACCAAATATCCAAACTCACCCCTTGAGCAAAAACTTCAGGTAATTCTTGGTGGTGATAATTTGTTGATATAATATATAAATGATGATATAATATAGTGACATATTGCCTGATGATCCTGATTTTACAGACGAGTATTGGGTCAATGCAAACTGTAGAAATCTGTTTGTTATTTGATAAGCTTGTTTGAAAAATATGTACTATAGTGAATAGCAAGTATTAAGTATTATATAATTATCAAGTTTTGTATATAATATTAGCTATTATTGTTTTATTAGATGAGTATTAGTATTTGTTTGAAATTATGAATGAGTATTATTTGTTGGAAATTATCAATGAGATTTCATTCATTTCAGGCCGATTTTTCGCAGGCCCATCTGGAATTACTCCGCCAACAGTTCATTCTCCAGCAACATCAACGTTTACTAGCTGCTTCCAGTAAGACAATCAGATTTTTAGCTTTTTTAACTTATTAATTGATACTTTTTGATTAATACCAATTTTTTTACTCTTATTATTCTTTGGGACTAAACTTGTGAACTATGCGTTTTGACTCTCGAAACGGTATTATGCTGAATTTTCGACGCTCAGCGAGATCTGTTTCGAAATTTATGTGATTTATTTATCTTTGTTTATATCTTCATTAATGTTTATTTATCTTTATTTTTATTTTTACTTATTTATCTTTATTCATCTAATTCTTGTTTCAGATGCCCTGCAAAGTTCAGCGTTTTCCCCGTTGGCAGCGGCCAACCCCCTGCTATTTCTGGGGGGCGTAGACCCCCTTTTGAACGCCAATACGGGGGTCAGTGCCGCAGGGTCCCTCCACCTGAGCTCAGCCACGACCCCCCCTATCTCCAGTCCAGGCTCATCTCTCACGTCCCCCCTGACCGCGGCGGCCCCCCTCGGCTGCCCTACCCCCCGGGTTTCGGCCACTGGTAGCCCCCTTAACCTGAGCAAGCCAAAGATGCTGAGCCATCTGAGCCAATCGCTGCTAGCCAACAGCCACCCCACACACCACCCACACCACCACACACACCACCTGCCAAGCTACACCAGTGACTCCAGTGCTGAGTAAGCCTAAAGTCTGACCAAAAAATGCTGAACACTGAGACAAAACAAAACATGTGATTTCATTAAGAAATGCTTAATACAGCTACATATGGACAATGATATTAAAGTTTGACCAAAAAATATTGACCACTAACACAAAACATTATGCAAAGAACAACTCTCAGCCAGCAAGAGTACAGCGACTAGCTGCCTAAATCACGCCACCTGTTTTGTCTCAGTGTTTAACGTTTTTTGGTTAGTCTATAGTTCATACTTGTCCGTAGGCAAAAAGTTTGATCAGCTGTTACAGACCAATACACAGTAGTCAACAGCAGTTACAGTAGGTAGGTAAATTATTTCAAAATTGACAGAGGACTACATAAAATTCATGCAGTTTACTTGGTTGAGTCAGATTAGATAAATTGTTTACTTTATTAAGCTTGTTATTATATTTGTTGCGATTCAGATTAGTGCTAAATTCTTTTCAGAGAAGCAGACACAACCTGTGCGCTGTTATTTTAGTGTTTTTATAAATATTACATGTTTTTATAACTATTACGGGTGAGTGAGCTGTTTTTCACGAATCTGTGTTTTTTTATTTTCAGATCTCACGAGAGTACGAGTCCCCAGCCGAGCCCCCTGCGGCGATCCGACACGGCTTTCTCTCTCCCCTTCTGCCCCACTGTACCCACACCAAACGGTTAGACTGCTATTCAAATTAGATTGGGGCAGGGTATTTTTAACAATTAAGTGGATAGCAGACGTTAAGTTAGTCTGTATATTAAAAACAAGGCCAATTCCTAAAATGGATTCAACGGATCCGACTAAAATTCACTTGGTTAGTAGTTTATCTCAGGGTGGAGGTATGTTTAAATTTCGGAAATTTGTAAAATTTTAGTGGGCGCTGTTATAAATATTGAGTACGGCAAATTCTGTTTGGCCTCATAGACGATGTCATTTGTTATTGACAAAACAAATTTTAATCTAATCCGTTAAATTCATTCTAGAAGTTTACCTGCAGTCATACAGTACTGCTGTCTAAAGTTGATTTAAAAAGAAACCTCATTTGTAGTGTTTGTATGTCGTTGTATTTGTTTTTGTAGTTATTCTTTTTATTTTTATTTGTTTCAGGTAGCCGAGTGAGTCGTGGTCTGGAGGACAGCGTTGGTCAGGGGGAGACTGGAGGCAAGGGGGCCGGGGGAGGGGGGGCCCACATCAAGCGCCCCATGAACGCGTTTATGGTCTGGGCAAAAGACGAGCGGCGAAAGATACTCAAGGCCTGTCCCGACATGCATAATTCCAACATATCAAAAATATTAGGTATGATTATACACATATGATTAAACTTATGCAATGTATAATTAGTGGCATAAATAAACATTTTATTCTAGAGCCGGTTAGTTAAAAAATAACTAAAAAGTTTAGTTTTATTTATTATTTATTTTAATTTATTAGTTAGTTGAGTTGCAGTGTTGACATGGACCCATTATAGTGCATGAATCCTCTTATGTTATTTTTTTTAATTTTAATACCGACTTTTAGTATTAGTAAATGCCACTCCTAAAAAACTGATAATTTTTATTAGTTTAGACATAGATTATAATTGTACTGCTAACTTTTTTCTTAACAAGTTCAATCCGATATTCATTCCTAAGCTTCGGTCTAAAACAAGTCGTGTCTAGTAGATAGTATCGGTAGAAGTTTAGACTCAAGTCGTTAGTTTTTATACGTAAATAGCTTGCGGGTATAATTTTTTTGCTATATTATTTTGTTTTTTATTTCAGGAGCACGTTGGAAGGCGATGAGTAACGAAGAGAAACAGCCCTACTACGAGGAACAGAGCAGATTGAGCAAACTGCACATGGCTCAACACCCAGACTATCGATACAGGTACATTCGACAGGCAAAACTGTAATCTATAAAGTCCGATTCATACTTGTCCTTAAGGACATAGGGACAGGAAGAAATTCAAATGCATGTTTTTGAGAAATTGGCATAATGAATTTGCTTAATTTTCCAAACACAAACCGGGCTTACATGCGAAAACCTGCCACAGTTGGTTTGGAAATCGCTTAAGGACAAAACGATAGGGAGAATTAGTAAGAACCGGGCCGGAAAATGTGCAACCGTCACAACTGTCATATGACAGGTATAAATGATCTTTCGATCACTTATTTTAAAAATTCCGACATGAATCCCGCTCGCAGACGTTGACTAATAGTATATATTTTGTTTTTTTCAGGCCTCGACCAAAGCGTACGTGCATTGTGGACGGCAAACGTTTGCGCATATCCGAATACAAGCAGCTCATGCGGGCCAAGCGAGGTCTTTGGTACGGGGGAGCCAACGGGCAGGGTGGAGGGGGAGCCAGTAACGGCTGCAACACTTCCCCCCCTGCCACGGGTGCCCCCCTAAGCCCTGAGGCCTGCGCCCAGATTAGTTCCACTATCCCTATGCTGACCGCCCAACAGACGGCGGCCCTGAAAAGTTATCTGGGCTGCGGAAAAGCAGCAGACAGCGCGCAAGCTATCGTTGAGATGGAAGCCGTATCGACCACTTGATTTTGTGGGACTTTATTGATACTGTAGTGTATTGTATTGATTCGGGGTATATTACCACAGAGATAGGAGATGCCAGTAAATTTTTTTCGGTAGTTTTTTAGAGTTTTTTCTAAATGTTAGAAAATGGAATGGTTTTGAAAAAAATCGTATCAACTTCGATCAAAGGTATTATTATAATTTAACAAATTTATCAAAGTATAATTATACTTTAGGTAAAATGGCAAAAAAAAGGCAAAAACTTAATTTTTAAATGTTTAAATATTTATCATAAAAATGTCAATCACAGCAGTTAGTGCAATCCGTAAACTAATCATTATTGACAATGATTGTATTATTTTTCTGGTATATATTTAATTAATTGATTTCATCATGTTATTGTGTATATTTATTTTTCTTCGATTTGCACGTTCTTCCAGACTTATTATTGAATTACCTAATTTCCACTGTTGCAATATACTTTATTTATTCAATGGCTGCTTTTATATGTTTTGACTGTAATATTGTTTTTGTCTTGATTTGTTAGTAATTATTTCATTTTTAAACTATTTGGTGCGTAATAACATTTTTTGCTCTATTATGGTTCAATCTAAATGGTTGCTATATTGTATTTTTTGCTGTTTCTGTGCTAATTTGGTGCGAATTTTTTATAATTTTAGCAGAATAGCTAAATCGAATTGAAAAATGTTGTAGTATATTACTTAAATTAATTCTCTATTTTACAAATTAACTCTTCTAATTTGACGTTTTGACAAGTTTTTTTATTCAGTTGCAGTTTGTCAGAGTTTTTGTCTGTGTTTTTGTGGTCAGTGTTTTTCAACTTACTTTCTACCAGAATTAAATTCTAGCTGTACTAGTTTGTCTAACGCTGGTAATTTTGATGCATTTTAAATATGTTCAATATTGTTGTACAAAGGAATAGGAATCCAATCAAGTCTCGCAGTGCATTATCGAGATGAAAAGTGCTTACTAAATTTTGGGCTTACATATAATCAAATGTTGCCAACGAAGAGTGACGAAATCTGCAATCTATTCCAAAAAACTTTTACTTATTTGTGAAGCATTACGTTTGTACAGAATAATGTCAACATGTAAAGAATAGTAGTGAACTTAATATCTGGTATTCTAATTTGGCTTACCCTTGCGGTTGTCAGACTAAAGCAATTAACTGGATTAGAATAACTAGAAGAAGACTTAGACTTAGGACTTAAAATGGATTAAACAGATTAGATTAAAATTTGTTTGCCTAATAACGTTGAGGTAGACTTAAAAAATTTTGTGCATAAGAGGGAGGTGCTACAAATTATTGCTATCGCAAATTTCGTATAAATTTATAAACGATGTCATGAGTTATTGGCAAAATAAACTTTAATCTAATCCGTTTAATCCATTTTCGGAATTGGCCCCAAGACATAGAATAAGACGAGAATATTAACTTCTGACATAATGATGTCTGCATTGTGATGTTTGTACCAGCTCATCACATAAGTTCCCGAAACGGCTGTACATAAGTCATATTATGGAAATATTAAGAATTAATAATACAGTTGATTTAATCTAGTTAATCCAAACCTAAAATTGTCTGACGCCTGTGAGCCATAATGTGGGCCCAATTTTATAAAGATTTCAACAGCCCGTTGAGCTCAACATTGAATAAGTTTCGTTTTCATAAAAAACTAAATTGGGCTGAAACGTAGAAAAATGGCTTTTCGACGACAATTTTATAAAAACGGTCCGTAGAGCTCAACGGCGTCGTTGAAATCTTGATAAAATTGGGTCTCGGAATCGGCTGTTATTGATTCTATGATTGCCAATAGCTGCAGTGATTATTTTGTTTTGTGATTTCTTCGCTGTAATCGCTTTTAATATCCGTAATTCCATTTTATTTTGCACTTACCATTTTTTGCCAAAAATGTCACGTCGCTTCGATTTTGTTTTATTTATATCTTAATTTTATTCATTCCACACTAATTTGTTTTGTTGTTGTTTTTAGTTTTTCCAGTTTATGCATTTCTTAATTCAGGAAATTATTTTTATAACTAATTAACTGATTTTTCTTTTCTGAAATACAAAATAACTGTAGTTTTTATCGACTTATTGCTTCTTTTATATTTTCATTGTGAAATTTGGACTAGAAAAATATTTCACTGATCTGCTAATTTTTAAATTTGGGTAAAATTGAAAATATTAATTTTCGACTTTTTTGTTTTTATTGCACGGTTATGTCATGTTAGTAAATACAATTCACACAACGATGTGTAAAATACTTTTGTTTTTTCTGGGATTCTACTTTTTTGTTATATTTTCTTTTGGTGTTTGTATCTGTAGTGATTCTTTCTTTTCAGTTTGTAGTGCCATACCATAAACATATATATTATTATGTATATCCAAGATTATTAGCATACCAAGAGTACATAATAACTAATAATTATCAAACAAATACATTAATCACGAACATGTATTCTTGCTATCTCTTTATATCACTGATTGTTTTATGTCATGTATATTCAAATGTTGTTTTTGCTTCCTTTAATTATCCAGTTAATTACACAATAGCTAAAATGTGCCAGTTTATGTTACATATGTAGTTGTTATTTAATTATTGATTCATTTTTAAGTAATAATTACTGTAATGCTATTACGGTTTTAAGCTTTTAAATAGGCGGTATTTTGTGTTTGTAAATAATTGTTGTTTCGTAGCCGCCTCAGATTAATTTAATGGTTTTTAATCGCTAAATTCAGTAATTGTTGGTAATCAATATTTGATTTTATCATGCAAATTATGTCAGAAATTTTTCGTTTTTGTCCGTTACTGTTAACATTGTATGTACGTTTTTTGCTTTATGCACAAACGTGTTTTTATGGTTTTTTGTGTACCACTGTATCACACTGTTACTCTTTTATTGTTAATTAAACGTGTGCAATCCCATTTTGTCGTTCTCCATTGTTGAGGTTTAGGTTTCTCTATTTGTGAGCAACTATGTTATGTAGGTTGCAAATTTTTGCTTTCGGTTGTTTACAGCTTAACGAATTATTGATGTTTTTAGTTTCACTGCTGTGCGTTCCGTAGAGTAGTTTCTGTGTCTCTGACCATAATATGAAATCCATTGTGCCATTTTCCCACTGGCTTTAATGCAAACGCTGAACGTTAGCATAGGCGAGCCTGAACCGCAAAAATTGGACGGAGATACTGTACAAACCAGACAGACCAAACAATAAACCAGAAAGAAAAATGAACACTTTACTTTCGGTGATTCTTCCGTATGCGCAGACTCTGTGTTCCGTGCAGATTGTTTTTTTGTCATCTTTGAAGCGACAAAACGAACTGACGCGCTAAATTGCGGTAAACTTCAAACTAACACAATTGGTCGAACGTTCAAAATTTAGATTTCGGTTTATTTTGTGATGTGTAAGTCCAAGTGTGCACTCATTATCACAGAAGTTGACTTTCAGCTATGTAAGAGCATGAAAGCAATGTGCACATGCTATATTGATTTCCGAAAAGTTTTGAACAGTCGGATGTAGGAAATATTCATGCTGTAGATTTCATTAATAAATTAAGCGAGTTTTTTTGAATAAACACGAAAGAACACCTTCAAGCTATGAACCTTGTCCATGTCCCAAAAAAAGCAAAAAACAGCAAAAACATGAAACACAAAAGACGAAGGATAAACCGAAAAACACACAAGTGTTGAATAGAAAGAGGGGGCCCAAATTTAGAAAGAAGAAAGAAATGGAGGCGCCGGGAATCGAACCCGGTCCGCTTGCTTCGAAGACAAGAATGCTAACCACTACACCACAGCCCCCGAGTCTCATAGGCCCTAATTCTCATTTACAACAGGGTCCCCCTTTCGAATATCGTTGCGACCCTGCAACGATACGCTGCCGATACTCATGCTCCCGGGGCGAACCGGATGCCTCAAGGGCGGAGCACATTCACACGTAGGCCTCCAAGCCTACTTCAATCACACCATACTTAGGGTTTCCTGGCTTACCCGCAACCACAGGATTTCTCGATCGATCCAGAACGATTCTCAACCAATACCGAGGGTTTTCTCCGGTTCGCCTCTAACCGAAACCGAGGGTTTTCTCCGGTTCACCCTTAACCGAGGGACCATACCAGAAAGAGACTATGTACACAGTCATACAGCACACAGCACGAGTATCGTAAGGGTTGAAGTGCCAACCCCAACCTAGGGCATGGAACTCCTAACTCACCTCCGAAGACGGTTCGGGGATAAGGCTGTCCTGAGGACCCGGCCCTACCCTCTCTGTCCTGTCACGGTCGCCACTATGTTGAAAGAAAGAGGAAGAGGAGGCCCCAATTTAGAAAGAAGAAAAAAATGGAGGCGCCGGGAATCGAACCCGGCCCGCTTGCTTAGAAGACAAGAATGCTAACCACTACACCACAGCCCCCGAGTCTCATACGCCCTAATTCTCATTTACAACACAAGACGAAAGCACTAATTGTTGGCACAGTCGAAGGGCAAAAAAGTTAAACTTTGACTTTAACTAAAATTAAAAAAGTTAGGGGTCATACTTTAACTTTAACTTTAACTACAAAAAAGTCATAGGTCTTACATACTTTAACTGTAACTTTACTTTAATTAAAGTAATTTTTTAGGACCTTTCTATAGCTTTAAATTTAGTTAAAGTAAAGGACTTTTCTAGCGTCACTGACTGCAGTCATTCCATTGACGTCACAGGTCCAATAAATTGAAAATTTCTATTGAATTTCATTAAGTGACTCCGGAGTCAGAGTCAGTGACTCCGGAATCACGCGCACATTAGTCAACAGCTAAACTGGATACTTAACGTAGAGTATACGTATGTATGTATTGAGACAACGTACATACATAAAGTGAATGATGACTAATGTGAGCGCGATTCCGGAGTCACTGACTCTGACTTCGAAGTCACTTAATGAAATTCAATATGCCGAATAAAATTGTCCAGTTTATTGGACCTGTGACGTCAATGCAATGACTACAGTGAGTGACGCTATGGTTCGATCAGTGATGCTGACTCCAGCATCATAGGTAGTAGGGCAAAAAAGTTAGACCATTTTCATTAAAATTAAAGTTAGAGTTAAAGTAAGGCCAAGGCTTTCGTTTAAGTTAAAGTTACAGTTAAAGTAAGGGTCAGGCGGTAATTTAAGTTAAAGTTAAAGTAAGCCCAAAATCAATGACTTTTATGTAACTTTTTAAATAACTTTAATGTTAAAGTTAAAGTAAGGGTGTTTTAATTTAAGTGAAGTTACAGTTAAAGTAAGACTTTAACTTTTTTGTAGTTAAAGTTAAAGTTAAAGCATGACCCCTAATTTTTTTAATTTTGGTTAAAATTAAAGTGTAACTTTTTTGCCCTAATAGGTAGTTAATTCTGATCGGTACTGCACTTTCTGCTTTCGACTGTGCTTTCGGATATTTGACATCAAATGTTTCGAAGCACTGTGCTTGAGTGCTTTAGTGCTTTGATGCTTTATACGTCAGTGCTTTGATGCTTTGAAAACTTGTGCTTTCGGTGGGTGCTCGAAGCACTGCAGTCTGTGCTTTGAGATGTGCTTCGCACTTTGTGCTTTTGGTGACAGAATTTGTCCCCAAGAGCACTGCTTGAACCACGTGAGCAATACTATTGGTTAATATACAGTGTATGTTTTCTGTAGTTTCGTTTGTTTTATTCAACTTATTTTACTGGACAGGCAATTGTATTATATAACATAATAAAAATGATAGCCTGCTGGACGTTCTAAAAATTGAGCATTATTAATCTTAACATCATTTTTAAAACTCGATAATCAGGGGCCCATTGCTGTACAGGATTAGAGTGTTTGTTGATTGATTGTATAGTCCGATATGCCATTTCTAAATCACGCACTGAAATAAGTTCAGTCCGTTTAATCCGGTAAAGTCATTGGCCCCAGGACAACTTCGAGAATATCTGCTAAGTTTGTTTTAAAAACAAATACAAATTTTCTGTTGATTTTGCTATTTTTGTTGTCTTCACTTACGGACAATTTTTGGTGTGGTCTTTGACAAAAGTCATGCTATCGAAATAAGTCCAGTTGGACTTTTTAGGAGGCCCAGTGTCACCACTGCGCTTACGGAGTGAGCGCATGATTCGGTTGAAGTAGTTATACCCACTTCACGCTGAACGGCTAAGCACTAAAGCACTACCAAAAATGTTTGACAGTGCCAAACATTCAAAAGCACTTCCAAAAGCACTAAAGCACTTCCAAAAGCACGAAGCACTAAAGCACAAAGTATGAACCGGAAAAGCACATTTTCAAAAGCACTAAAGCACGAAGTATGAATCGGAAAAGCACTAATTCAAAAGCACAAAGCACTAAAGCACGAAGTATGAACCGAGAAAGCACAAACTCAAAAGCACTAAAGTTCTAAAGCACAGAAGCACGAAGTATGAACCGAGGAAGGACAAGTCAAAAGCACAAAGCACAAAAGCACTAAAGCATGAAGTATGAACGGAGAAAGCACGAAGCACGAAGCACTAAAGCACCAAAGCACTAAAGCACCAAAGCACTAAAGCACCAAAGCACTAAAGCACCAAAGCACTAAAGCACCAAAGCACTAAAGCACCAAAGCACTAAAGCACCAAAGCACTAAAGCACCAACGCACTAAAGCACCAACGCACTAAAGCACGAAGTATGAACCTGGTTTTAGCGTGCTGGCTGTTCCTGTTTTAGTAGTTAATGTCTACTACTTTAATTCCGCCGATAGTTCTATAGTTATCTGATAGAGGGTTCAGACTAAGCTTGTTAACACCCGGATTAGTGACGGAATCCTTCATATCAGGGAATTCCTGATTTTTGAACGAAAAATACATAGTTCTGGCAGTTAATTTGATAAAGGAATAAGGTCACAGCTTCAACTTGAATATGTGCATAAAGAATAAACTAGAACAAACCTCAAGCCCGGTTCATTACTCGTCCTTATCCTTGCCTCTTAGTAATTCTGAGAAAAACTGTTTTGCCATATGTGGCATTTGTTGCCAGAAAAAAACAAAAAAAGGCACGTTCGTATGCAAAAAAAATACCGAACTGATTTTATTATTTTTTTACAAAAACTGACTTCTTGTTCAAGACTTCTCAATAATAAGCAGGCTCAAGAGCGAGTTATGTCTGTTTTTACATACCTATACCTAATTTCCAAAAATATCGTTTATCATTTCGCAAACCTTCATTCCTAATAGTCTGTTTTCATGAAGAAAAGTAGCCAATCCATTAATAAGTCCACCTGAGTGGCAATGGTAATATATGCATTAGGGCGTAGAAGTCACTACTAACTCTGGTGCACTACTGTACCTCACACCTTTTATATGGCACGCATGAATAGTGCATGTGTGTGTGCCTTTGTGATTATATTAGTCAATACAGTGAGTGACGTGTAGTATGATGTATGTCTTGCCTCAGGTGCATATAGTCCATATATCGTCTCATTGTCACGTCTGTCTGAGGGTCGATTTCTCCTGTTGACGTAATACTTGAATTCAGGGCGAATCTTTCATACATATTTCTTAGATAAAGAACTGCAGAGGTTTCACGGAGGGTGTATATCTGCTACGGCCACTCTGTCTTTAATAATACCAATTTATATTTTGCACTATGTCAACTTAGATTTCGTTTTTGCCTTTTCCTATCCATAGAGGCTCTCTGTTTCTTATGAGCTTCTACCCTTATTTCCATGCTTTTACTTCAACTCTTGACTTGGTATTATTTTACGCTGTGTTATTTTCCGTTTTCACTATTGTTATTGTTGCAGTTGTTATTTTAGTACACTTTTATTTCAGTAATTATTTAATTACTTACAACACAACCTTCACTGTAGATATTGTATTATTATTGTAGATTTCAATTCGAACCTGAATTTTAAGTATTTTTTCAAACGTGGTTTTTTTGCAAATTAGCTGTAATTGTTTTTGACACAAGACAGTCTCAGTCTCCTAAAACACAGATACGTAAACTTAAGAGATTGACCACATAAATCAGTGCGGAACAAGCACGTTTTGCGAGTAGAGTTAAATTAATTTTAGATATAGCTCGTTGCGACTTCCTTACAGTGCTGAGGATATTCTTCGAATATAGAACGCGGCACCAAAATATTTCAAAGCCAACATCGATAGCTAAACATTACAACTCTTCTTAAGGCCCATTGCTTTACCAGATTAAGGGGACTGGACTTATTCTAGTCCGAGGTTTAGGAATGGCAAATCTGGTTAAACGCACTACACTACATAAAATCAGTCAGCGGCTTAATTTTGGTCTCACTGCATTCCAAAACCACCACTGGACTCAACATGCACGCTTAACGCAGTTTAGTCCGTTTGTAAAATTAGTAATTTTTTAGTCCGTAAAATCCGTTTAGTTCGGAGGCTTCGGAATACAATTTATAAGCTTAAATTTTTAACCGTTTAGTCAGATTAAAATTAACTTTTTATGTAATTTGGTTAAGGATCTGTCCTCAGTCATAGCTACTAGCCAGCAAATGCTAGCGCTAACTTTCACAAATGTTGCCATGTTTCAAGGGCTGTAAGAGGGTGAACGCTTGATGGTAAAGGCATAAAATTTTTAGAAAATGAGGTGCCTGTTTTGTCGAAGAAAAGAAACCTAATTGCGGATTAACTTATCAGTTTATCACTGACTGCGACTGAACTAAATGACAAATAAAGACAGTCAAGTTTTAGGCAAGCAAATGCTTACTTGATCTAAAAACTGCCAAAAAATCAGTTTTTAGATTAATATGAAAAAAGCTATATTAATACAGACAAGTGTTAGGCAAACGCGAATCTAATCAACAAATCCTTTTCTTGTCTTCCAGTTTTTGGCGAAAGTCTCTGAACTTAGACGAAAACAGTCAAGCAGCTATGAAAATTGGCAGAATTATTTTTCTGGCTTAGCTTGCTGCAGTTCAAAGACAGCCGCTGCCGCCGGAGCCAAGAGGGTCGACCTGAAGTGTCTCCGTTTCGAGTATTCCCATGCGAACACACTTCAAGCCAAATTTCACGCAATTGAATGCTTCACAATTGTCGCAGGGGTGGCGGCATAAAGCCAATAATAGTCTGATCGATAAAATCCGTTTTTTTTTCATTGTCGTTCATATATAAGTTTAGAAACTAAATGTTGACATTTTTAAAAAATGTTTTGCAAATTTTGTATTAATACTGAAGAACTAGTCAGGTTTTTAATGGTGCAATATTTGTTGATTTTATTGCAATAGTGATCGTTATTCCGTAATCAATTAAACCAGGAACATATGCCCTAAAATCTTTTCCCAGTAAGCCAACAGCCCCCACACAGAAGTAATAAATTTCACACTAGTCTCTTAACGTCACAGTAAATTTTCCATCAGAGTACTTGAGAACAGGGGGCCTCTCTCATGTAAGTGAGGTGTAAAGGAGTGTGTGTAAATGTGAATGTAAATAGGGCGGTTTAAGATCAAAGCGGGTCCTCCATTTTCTACAGTAGTCAGCCCAACGGAACTCCTTTAGAGCGGTCTGCCTTTGTTCTCCTGCTGAGGGTTGGCCCCAATAGGAAGCACGCATTGTGACCACATTAGGGCTCCTGTCCAGTGTCTACGGGAGTCTAATGGCTGCATTCATTGGCGCTCTTTTGTCACTATTATCCGCATGTTTTGGTCGGAGCTGGAGGTGATGAACGAAAGCTAATTTGGACTAAATGCTTTCATCGTCACGTCTGTCTGAGGGTCGGTAAAAACGCAGATTCTGTTGAGAATTTAATTTGGCGCAATGTAGCTAAACGGACTTATAAGTTGGACTAAATGCTTTCATTGCCACGTCTGTCTGAGGGTCGGTAAAAACGCAGATTTTGGTTAGATTTTGCGCAATGTAGCGAAATTGACAAATAATTTAGACTTAAAACGGTTTTTACGTTAGTGCATAGTCTGACGGGCTTTCAGACTGAAACTACCAAGTCTACAAAACCATAAAACAGGACATTTATTTACTCAGTAACTTTTGTTACAAAGGAAAAAGTGTGAAGACAAAACAAACGTGCAGACCTTTCCAACAATCTAGAAGTAAATATCAAATTTCTGCCCCACAGCTGCGTTAAGGAGGTCTTATTTAAACGGCGGCGGTAGGTAAATTGGCGATATTTGGACTGTAATATCCACTGAAATTTGATTGGCTGCTGATGGGACTAGCTCAAATCTGATTGGCTGTTAGCTGAGTGGTTCCTTATCTAATCAGCCTGCTCTATCTCTAATTGGTCTTATCTTTTCAGCAAAATGAGGCTACCCAACCCAGCTGCACTTTTGCTAATATCATCGATTCTAGTAGTATTAATTCTGATCTGCTAGCCAATTTAATGATCAATGCAGCTTATTGCTATGATTGCCACCGTACTGCTATTGAGCGACTGTTCTGCCAAAACGCTGTTCCAGCTATCCACTCAGTGTGATGTAAGTTGAAAACCTAGGTCTCAGGAGTCAGTCCTAAGCCTGGTTTATTCATTTATAATTGTCTGTGTCCGAAAAAAGTTTTCCGTAATCTGACACAGAAAATTTCGGGTAAAAACGAACTGTCGCAACCATTTTGCAGCCAACCTTAGCGTTTTTCACTCAGATTTTGATAAGAATGAAAATTTTGCTTACTGGACAAATGACACCTTTCGGCTCGATTCATACTCATAGTCTTAGGTCCGTTCAGCCTGCAGAATTACGTCCCTAGTCGCCTAGTGCATTGGATCAGCCCGTCCATGTGACGTTATTATTTCGCATTTTGTCGGCTGAACGGTCATACGGCTATAAGTATGAATCGACCCTTATGCTCAAGTATTTACCCGGCTTTATTTTGGCACTAATAGAAAATGTAAATGTATGCCGAGTATTTACCCGGCTTTATTTTGGCACTAATAGAAAATGTAAATGTATGCCGTTGCGTCATCTGGGCGGGAACAGTTTTCAGTCTGTTTGACGTAATGAAACAAGTAGCACCCAAAAGGGGCAAGGCTCCTTCCCCGGTGTCTACTTTTCAGATTTGAGTTGGGTCTATTCCCATACTCATACTGTATGCTACACTGAGTATGAGAAAATATTCATATCTAACTACTTTAGCTACCTAGTTTAGTCTTTGGGACGCCCCATGCGGTGCCCCTGGGACACAGCGAGCTACCAATGGTCCCACCATTATTAGGGTCCGCGGGGGTGTCACACGGTGCCACAATCACGTAACATCACTTGCAATTTTGTGAATCACTCCCTGCGATTACATGCAATCCTGTGAAACAGTCTATTTCTAGCCATTGAATCTCAGTAACGTACAGTTGAAACACAATTTGCTTGTAGACACCAAGGCAGCAATTCACAAAATGTGGGTGTAAGCCCTCTTAGACTAGGTCTTAGGGTCGATTGATACTTACAGCCGTATAGTGTTTGTGGCCGGCCGCGTAAGCCGCCGGCCGGCTCCGGCTGGCCGGCGGCCGGGCCGACGGAGCAGTTCGGCCGGCCGGCCGGCCCGTAAAAACCGGCCGGCCGGCAGGCCGGAGCGGCCGAATTTTTGAACAAAACCAATTGATCCATACCCAGAGTGTCATTTGGCATAACTTAACCTGCCGGATTGTTATGCCGGCCTAATTTTGTCAATCGGTTGAATCGGCCCCGCCCGCCGGGCGTTCTACCCGGCCCGGAACGCGGCCGGGGGGGCCGGCCGATTTTGACCGGCCGGCCGGCGACCACCATGCCGGCGGCGGCCGGCCGGCCGGCCGAAAATTCCGGCCGGTCACAAACACTACAGCCGTATGTCCGTTCAGCCGGCAAAAAAATTGGCAAAATCGTTCACGCCACTAGTGTACAGGATCCGATTGTGGTTGATTATTTCGTAATTTTGGCGGTGAAACGGACATACGGTTGTAAGTATGAATTGAGTAACCCGTTCATTTCGAGTAAAATATAGAACATCGGAATGAAACATATGTATTTCATACGATCACGTGTTCGACTTAGAATGGGTTTGCGCTTTGTGACTATCCACCCAAGAATATAAAAATGTCATTTTCTTCCACACCGCCTGTTCGATTCGCGGCAAATAAGCCCAGGCGTGCTAAACTAGGTCAATTTCTTTCGATCTAGCACAGCGTTCAGCGATTGCATTTATAGTAACGTGTCTCATGCGAAACTCATGGTAGTTTCTGATAGGAAAGCGATGCTTGTTAAATAATAACCGTTTTAAAATTGTTTGTAACTTTTGTGACACCGTTGTGGAATGTTTTTATATAAAGTTCCACCAGGGAAATTTATTTTTACTATATTTATACTATACTCAAAATCTCGATTTCCTGTATGTACATTTTAAGGTACATATGTCGAGCCTTCTAAAACTTTTCTTATAACCGTAAAAACTACGCAATAGTTGATCAGTCAATCCGTTGCACACCTTCTTGCAGAAAGGCAAAATTGGTCTGGGACATTTCGACCGTTGTCTCCAGTAGATTACACGGAAAGCTATTTCTTGAAGAACCTATCAGAGTTGTCAAGTACAGATATGCAGCACCGTGAGGGTACCTAAAGGGACTAACAATAGCTCAGCATTGACTCAGTAGCTGAAATGGTTAAGGCGCTGGTCTGCAGATTCAGAGATTTGTGGTTGAAGCTGCCCCTAGGTTATTCCGATGCGAGTTTCAGTAAGAATTAATCCTTTCTTGACACACGATTAAATAAAGTTACTATAATTTTGCAAAATTGAACAACTGAAAATATTACTCAGTTCAAAATGTAATAGTTAAGATTAGCTATTTATCATGGTATGTGTAGGATTATCGTTCACCCCCCTGGCAAGGAAAGGTGGTGGCAAGTATAATGGTATTCTCATACATTGAGTGAATCCTATGTTTTAGCTAAGATTGTCGCTATAAAATTGTATTTTTATGGTACTAGTATATTTATTTATATTGTTTTATTAATTTTATTCATGTTACAATTATTCTTTAGCAGCTGAGTTCGATTTATCAGTTATTCACTGAATTACAAGCATTTATACCAAAAACTCTCCAAATTTGCGGCCCTGAATTTTGCGGTAGACTACATAGGTAAGTAGCTCAAATTGGTAGGGCGGCTTATTATCTCTGATGCTTCCGAACAAATCAGCTTTTATCTGTCGTCGGCAAGATGAAAGGGGTTTTGGAGTGACCACCTGCTTTCTGGGGGGCGGCTCCCCTTTTTGACCTCCCCTGCCCAGATGGTCCTCGGAGGATCCAAAGAGAGTCCAATCAAAAAGAGATTTGTAAATTTATTTAAAGCAGCCAATGGGGCCAGACTAATTACAATTACCAGTGCTATTGTAACGGGCGGTATTGTATTGTCCGGCACTTCCGATAAGGATTACGGTAGATACTCAGTGCTGTGACGGGCTTTACACTCTAGAAGAGAAATTATGAATTTGAAACAATTACGAACAATTTTAAGGAAAAAAACAAATTGTACACTTACATGTAATGTTGCTAATTTATAGTTCCACATGCTGTGCGTAGCGTTATCCGACCTCTTTTCAGAGTATGAGTATGTTGGCTTGCTCAAAGTTAGGCTCGATTCATACTTCTATACGGACATTGGGACATGCGGGCAAACGGACGAACGGACATCCGGACAAAATGAACGGCAGAACGGCCGTTTGATTCATACTTTCGTCCGTTCAGCCGTGTGCCCGTTTGCCCTTCAGCCGTATGTCCGTTCATCCGTACTAAATGGCATATTTGCTCTTCGTCCGTATGTCCGGCAAAGTTGAATTCAGTTCAACTCTGCCCGAAACTGTAGGGCATACGGACAAACGGACATACGGCTCAAAAGTATGAATCGACTTTTGTCCGTATGCCCGTACATCCGTATGTCCGTACGTCCCAATGTCCGTTCGCCCTAAAAAGTATGAATTGAAAAAACGGACGAACTGTGTTTTGTCCGTGTGCCCTATGTCCGTTTGTCCGTGTGCCCTATTGAAGTATGAATCGACCCTTAAACTTATATACATTCAAGATATAAAACTAATTAATTTAGAAAATAACACTAAACGGGCTAAATGGCAGACACAAGTAAAAAGTAATTAAAAGAACCAAAATTTCACAGATATTTTTCGTCAATTTTCGGGTACCGTTTTTCCTTTTGGGCGTAGATGATGTGGGCTCACTATGACTACACATATTTCTTATGATTACATGTTCGACACAATTTAAACGGCTTTCTACATACCACTGTATGAATTTCAGCCTATTACCTTTCTGTTTCAGAACAAGAATAAGAAACGCAGCACTTTTTTGTGGGAAGTGCGCCACCGGAAAAACCACAAGGGCGCCACGTCGTATCTGTTCGGGACCATCCACGTGCCCTACACTCAGGTCTGGGATAACATCGACCCGGCGGTCATGGACGCTTTCGCCACTGCAAACCAAGTCGTCTTTGAACTCGACCTCAATAATAGGAAAACGGTAGGCCGACAATTCGACAATGAAAAATGGCGATTGTAAACTTGAGAATTATTTTGAAAAGCTAGGTTTGGGTAAGCTATTGATATATACTTGCAACCGTATGTCAGAAAACTGACGTAGCTGATCGCTGATAGCTTGAAGCTTTAAATAGTTTCAATCAGTTCGACAAATTGTGGATCACAATTTAGTAGACAGTGGCCTTGTTTTTTTCGCGAAAACTATTTCAATCGCTCCAGCATTGTTCCTCCAATTCTTCTAATTCCAAATACGACAAGTAAAGACAAGAAAACTATACCAAAAACTATTTATTTTAGTTGGAAATGCTGTCGGATTGCCAGCTTCTGCCCACTGGCCAACTGTTGTCCGAGACCCTGCCGCCTTGGCTTTACCTGCGCCTGCGTCGCTATCTGAAACGAGTCCGGCTTTTTCTGCCCAGTTGGCTTCAAGGAGCGCCGTCCTACCGACATGCCCGAGCCGATATGCTGTTTCGGCGTATCGCGGGTAAAATAAGTTTAGGCTCGATTCATACTAAAGTCTGACCAGAAATTGCTGAACCCTAGGAAAGCTCAAGTGGCATGATATTTGTGACTACACGCTGTACTCTTGATGCTTGCAATTTTCGTTCTTTTCGTAATGAAATCACATGTTTCTTTTTATCTCAGAGTCCAGCATTTTTTGGTCAGACTTTAGCAGCCGTATGTCCGTTCATCCAGTGAAATTACGAAAAAATCACGCCACAATCTGATCTTGTAGACTATTAGTGGCGTGACTTTTTTCGTAATTTTGCCAGGCTGAACGGACATACGGCTGTAAGTATGAATCGAGCCTTATCGATACATCAGTTGATGATTCAAAATGTTGATTAAAATAATTGACAAGCTGAATTTGATATTGATTTCTTGACGTATTTACTGGGATGATTTTGTAGCTTGAGAATTTGAGAGAGTTTTGATGCTATACATTTTGGCATAAGGAACTAAAACTTGAACATATACATTTTCGTGTAAAAACGCATCGTTTTGAGCAAACTATTATCATAGAATCACCCCGCAACAAAAGGAAAGGGGTGAAGATAAGGACAAAAATGAACCAGGCTTGAGAAGTACGAGAACTACTTCATATGTAGCTTACAAAATATTAAATGTAGTTGATTTCAATGTGAAGTAAGATAGGCCTCCTAGAGTATTTGAAGGGGTTTACGACAGCTCGTCGTCGGCCCAGTAGCTCAAGTGGTTACAGCGCTGGTCTGCAGATTCAGAGATGGTGGGTGGTTGGAGATGGGTGGTTCGAATCCCCTCTGGGTCATTCCGATTATGATGTTGTGTTGCTTTCGGTAGAATCCCCTCCCTTTCTTGACATAATAATTATAAGAACTATGTAATAATATTCAGTCAACACGCGTGCTAAATAAGTGTCTAATCAATTATTTTTAACCAATAAAATAATTTAATACATACTTTTCCAGGTAACTGGCAACGCAAACGAGCCATTTGGGTGATGCTGGCACTACAGTCTTTGACGCCAGACAGTCTACAACAATCTGGGGTCCCCGTCCTAGATTTGTATCTGGCTCAGTTAGCGCACCGGTCCCACAAAGTCACACGGTCACTTGAACGTGTGAGAGAACAGTGCAGGCCGTTGAACTCTCTGCACATGGAGCAGGTATGCAAATGAGGCTGCTATTTTGATTGATGATACCTGAATTTGAATATGGGTTCATTTGCTATACATTTGAATACGTCTGGAGCATACATGTACAAGGGGTCTCGGTTTGGGGGGGGCTTGTCCCGAAATTTTCGACATTTTAGGGGGGGCTTGTCCCGATATTTTGTCCCAAAAACGCGAAAATTTCTAATTTTTGCCTAAAAATGGGAAATTTTGCGAAATTCCGAAATTTTTAGCGATTTTTTCGTTTTTTTGGTCATTTTTGAAGCATTTTACGGCGATCTGAAGCGATTTTGGGGTTTCAGAGAGGGGGGGCTTGTCCCGACTGGTCAAATCTGAGGGGGGGCTTGTCCCGGCATTTCAAATCTGGGGGGGGCTTGCCCCCCCCAGACCCCCGCCATGTACATCTGTGGTCTGGAGTCCAATAGAACTTATTTGAAATTCAATGGAACTTCTGCATGAATCAAATTACAGTCTGACCAAAAATACTTGCTGTACTCGTAATCAGGGAAGACTGTTCTTTTCGTAATGAAATCACGCAGATGTATTGTTTTAGGGTCCAGCAATTTTTGGTCAGATATAAGTTGTATCAACATCAAGAGTACATAATAGTGTCTCACTCTATATAGAAGAGGAGTGAGACACTATTATGTACTCTTGGTTGTATACGTGTACAGCTCGTTTTAGCACTTTATTTTTTGCTGAGGATATAGTGCACCAGTACGACTGCAAGCTCGAAAATGTCTACTCATTTTTTGAACTTGAGGACTAGTATCAAAAATACAGCCATGTTTCAACTAAAAGCTTTTAAATCAGACTACTTTAGTTTATATCATAGTCACCTGCCATATAATTATGATAGTACGCTTGTAAAAAACCGACAGCTCTGGGCGAACTATAAGATTTGTTCGATTCTCAACTGCGACACAGTATGTCACTAAAGTCTTTCATCAAGAGTACAGCGAGTAGTCACGAAAAACACGCCACCTGTTTTTTCTCAGGGTTCAGCAGTTTTTGGTTGGACTTTAGTTTTTGGTGAGTTGAAAAACTGCTCATCATCCTTATCACTTACAGTTGACTATATAATCTCTAACCACAAAAAGTTAAATATTCAGTAGTTTTTTATAGTCTCTTGTTTTTCAGGTAATCTACGCGCTGAACCAAACACTGAGCCGGCATGAATGGCTCTTTTCTCGGCGTTCACATTCCCAATCCGTTCAGAAACTGATCCATCACTACAACTGCGGGCAACTAGACGAATCGATATTCCAGAAAGATATTGTCCAAGTGAGCACTGATTAAACTCAATTCATACTTGTCCACAAGGGTGTCCGTTTGACCGTAAGCAAAAAAGTTTGATCGACTTTATTTGAATATTATATGAATTAAACTTTATGGACGAGATTAAATTCGCAAGCAATGAAATTTAATGCAGGTATATAATGTTGGTATGCTGGTGACAGATGCAAATACTACGGTAGAAGATGTAAGACACACCCCGCACATTAACATTTTAATTTTATTAATTTTAATTAATTAGTAATATTTCCGCAATTATTTGTTTTAGATTGATGATGAAACGTCCAGGCGGGCTTCTTCTCTCAACCAATACTTCCATCGGAAACTGATTCAGAAACGCAACATCCGCATGGGAAAACGGGCCGCCAGACTTCTGAAAAAACATCCACAGTCTTCCCTTTTTTTCGCTCTCGGTGCCGGTAAGGTTTAGAAAATAATTAGTTATTTATTTGTAATTAAAACAATCATTTTCGAGTGATTTCAGTGATAATCAATATCAATAATAATATTTGTAACTCGATTCAGTGTTACAGTAAAGTGCAATAATCCGACTTATACTGTACGCAGCAGCGTGCGGTCTACTTATACTGCACGCTATACTGGAATGGATTTACAAGTCACTTATAGCACTGGTGGTTGTGCTAAAAGTATGTAATTGATACGCATGTGTGAAACCCTCGTGCACGTGCACTCGGAGTTTCACAGAAACATGCGTATAAATCACTTATAGCACGCGAACCAGTGCTATAACCCATACTTGTGTATAGCATGTGTGTAATAAATGTACATACATATGGGAATGAGTCATTAGAAATGTCGTCAAATGTAAAGGCCGGAGCCTAAGCTTAAACCTTAGCCTAAGTCAAAACCCAGAACAAAAAATCAGTCCTTAAAGCCTGGCCTATCTTTAACACATGCTCGTTCATGACACAGTGAATGTCAATAATAATCATTGTTATATAATTCATCATTTATAGCTACATAGCTTTTGTTTTAGCTTT